>CABFOV010007293.1:0-29364 GCA_902141375.1 Timema poppense | reverse complement strand
AAGTTGTCATTAAATTCCAAGACACCCTTGACATATATCGAAGAAATTTAAATTATATGTTTGTGCTGAAGCAATATTTATTTAGTTTGGCCAAAAAAGTTTTTCTATACAAATTGCAATAATACTGGCCTTTTCTCGTGCTCCATATATCCCCACCTTAAGTGTAATTATTTGTTATTTATTTCTTAGTTTTTCATTTTACTCCCTATCTGAACTAAACACACATTTAAGAAGATAAGGGAGGAGGATGTTAGAACATAGAGAAAGTATTTCTGCCTTTGGCATTTAATGATAAAACCATTGAGGGAAAACCACCCTCAGTTCACCCGGTTGAGAGTAGAGCCCCCTACCTTCCCCATCCGGAAAACCCAGATAAGACTATACTTACGCCTTTTCCCACGTGCTCAGAAGTATAGTGAGGTTCTTGATTACGATGTGCTCCATTGTCATGAATAAATGATAATTATTCTTAAGGGGCGGCCTATCGGAGCGCTAAGACACGTTGCAGACGTT
This sequence comes from Timema poppense, assembly GCA_902141375.1. Lineage (NCBI taxonomy): Eukaryota > Metazoa > Arthropoda > Insecta > Phasmatodea > Timematidae > Timema > Timema poppense. The sequence goes on along the minus strand of CABFOV010007293.1, from coordinate 28,851 downwards.
CAGAAATCTTGCGTTATCTAGGAAGTTGCTTGGTAGTTCAAATTATTGTTCACGCTCAAATGTAAGTGTCCATATTGGATTGAAAACCTACAATTTTGAATTTTATAGTTATTAAAAATCTAATTATAAGGAAATAAGCTTATTTTCAAGGACGTTTTACGCAAAAGTCTTATTTCTGTGATCAAAGTAAATGGTTGTAAACCAATCATTCCTCAAGCAAATAACGTTCATTTTTAGTACGCTAGCAATATAGCATTCTACGATGATTGATGATTATTTTAATGGTTTTTAAGCTTCAGAACTGACATTCCCAATAGGATTATTGTAAGGATATTTTACTTGGAGTGGCTGGTGCCCTTAATTTTCACTAAACTTTATTTATCTTAAGTACAAGAATATTTTTAATACTGTATATATCACGTGGTTGCCGTTGTCCCCCTAAGGGCGTCTTCTGTTCCGGCCACCCCAGTACTTGGCAGTGCTATTTTAGTTCTGTGTTCCTGTCGTCTATTTTGATCAAGTTGTCAAGTGGACACTTTCCCACCTGATGGTCCCCAGAAGGGTATAAAACTGGAATGGAACTGGTGAAATAAATATGAGGCGGGAAAGCCCCAAGGAGAATAGAGAATGGAGAAGAAATGGTAACAAAATAAGAAGTAGGGGGACTTCTCGGAGGATAAGGAATGGAGAAGAACTGGTAGCAAAATAAGAATTAGGGAAATTCCTTTAAGTATATATAAAATAGAAACAAAATGGCAATAATGGTAACAAAATCAAAAGCATGGAAAGTCCGAAGAGGATAGAGACTAGACACAAAATAGTAACAAAATAAGAAGGGAATTTCCCCAGAGCGTATAGATTGGAGAATAAATTGTAACAAAATAAGAAGCATGGAAAATCCTTGGAGGATAAAGACTATAGAAGATACAGTTGTTAAATATTTAGCAGGGCAAGTTCAAAGAGCAAATAAAATGTAGAATAGGAGTTAGCAAAATATTAACATAATGTAACCGCACGGCCTAAATTGTAAGGCGTATTTGTGTAATATATTGTAAAGTTCGTTCACGTTAGGAGTTTACCTCTAAAACGCCTTTTTCCCTACCAGAGATCTATTATATAGTAGGATATTGGTAGGAAAAAAGACCTTTCAGAGGTAAACTCCTACCGTGAATGAAGTATAAAGGTCCTGATACTAGTTGAAACTCCAAACTATTATGGACACACATATTTTATTTACAACCATATATGTGTTTATTCTGTTTTTTCTGTTGCCTTAGTTAGTACATTTAAATTGTTAAATGAACTAAAAAAATTTTTATTTTTTATAACTAACATATTATAGTAACTATAAAATTAATTTTTAAGTAATCTCACATTGATAGGATTAGTTTGTATTTTGATATATCGTCACCCGAGAATGCAAGTGTTCTATCTCCAAAATGGTTAAATTTGAGATATTTGGTGTATACGTTTATTTAGAATGCATATGATCCACCTGTGGTGAAATTTAGACTATTAAATAATTACTTAAGAAGATACAAGCTCGAGTTGTCTTCTAGTAACACTGGTTTTATACACAAGGTCAAACTTCAATGCTCTTTTACACAAAAGTGAAAAATTGGACATAGAACACTTGCATTCTCGGGTGACGATATGTCATATTCTTCAAAATCTCAGGCCTCCAATTTAGAAAAGATGATTAAAACTCAAATAGGATTAGTATCAGGTTATTTTATTGAACAAACATTTGCTAACAAATTTTATATCTAGCTACAAGGAAATATGGCTGTATTAAATTAAACGTTGATAAGAGGATAAAAGGGCAAGGTCTACAGTTTTCTGGTAAGTTTGTAGGCCTTGCTCTTCTACACTCCTTTCAATATTTAATGTAATATTTAGTTAAAAGGTAATAGTGGCTCGTACATGTTTGGCAGGGAAACACTTGTTTGACTGGATTGTATTAATACAGGGATTACGATCAACTTAACGTTCACTTAAGATTAACTTAATGTGACTTAACGTAAAGGTTCTTCTCATATTTTTTAATGGAAGTGATCATCATGACATTAACTTAATGTTCACTTGCAGTTAATTTAATGTAATAGATGCCCTGGGAGGTCTTTCACGCCAAGTGAACGTTACATGAAGGGTATCACGTGATCTAGCCAGCCAATCATTATGCAAGTGACATCTACAGGGCTATTTAGTAATTCATTTGTTAGTTTTATGACCAAGGTTTACTCTTTAGCTTAAGTTCTAGTGATCAGACATTAAAATAAAATAATTAAAGTAAAATAGGAATGCTAAATTTATCAAAAAATTGAATGATGTATATTATATCAATAGAAAACAGTAAATATTCACAGATCATTACTTTAAAAAATTGTATAAATCACAGACCAAAATAGCGTGAAGGGAGAGTGGAAAACCATTTAGTAAAAACCACCCCCAGTTCACCTAAGCAAGATTCAAACATCAATCTCCCCATCCTCGGCAGTCTAGCTCAACACGAGACTAGCGCGCTTATCTAATTATACCACCAAGGCGGGTGATTAGGAGAGATTCCAAGATATGTAAGACTCTAAAAAAAAGTATCTTGCTCATTATGAAAACCTTGACATGATATATCAATTTTAAGCAATTGGGCAATTGGTAAAAGGAATTATATACTCTAGTAGTTGGGAGAATAACAAAATCACAAAAAAGAACTAAATTTTAATAATATTACTGATTTACTAAAAAAAAGTTATCTTTATTGTTTATGACTTTATAGACATTACATACAAAATATGATTTCTCAGGGACACCAGGCCTTAAGACAACTTTTTTTAAATTAAATTTTATATATTTTTACTTTAACTAAAATTGTCCATTTTTAAAGATCGAGGATTCAAATTTAGATTCTAGATTCGAAAGAAAATTTAAGATTCAGATTCGAGAAATAAAGTATGCAGCCCATCTCTAATTGTGATAGATTAAAAGATATAGCAAAGACAAATTTTCAGGACGGGGAAGCACCCTCAAATGTTTTCCTAAAAATAGCCGAGGGGTGGAGAGCGGAAGTTATGTTGGGGAGAAATGTATTCTTGGGAAGCATGTTGCACAGTCCCATACATCAAATGACATTCACAAATTAACATTTTCCTCTTTTGAGTTCCTTGAAAGCAATTTGTCCCTCTTTTAACTTCACCAAGAATAAATACTCACACATAGCCTCCTATATATATATCTATATGATAGTTTCTGTCATTTCAATGTGGAGTCCTAGGAAATTTCTTAAAAACAGTAACATTAGTTAAAGTTCAATATCCAAAATATGATTTCAAGTTCATTTTCTCCAAAAATAAAATGAATGTAAATAGTTCAAGTTAATCTGAAAAATTACTGATTAAGTACCTACCTTTTTTGTCGGTGACCTGGCAGCCTAGGGGTAAGGTGTCAGACTTCTGTGCTGGCGCCCGGGGTTCAATCCTCAGTCGCGGCAAAGATTTATCTGATTACCAAACCCTTCCTTCACCTCTGACAAGACATCTTGTGAATGTGTGGAATGCCAGGCCTCCACCGTGGTTCGGATTCCACGTTAAACTGTAGGTCCTCCATTTCATCTCACAATCACCCTACCATTACACATTAGCTAAGTGCGTATAACCCGAACGGGTAGTAAGACGCGGTGCTAATAATAATAATAATAATAATAATAAGTACCTTTTTTACATCTATTCATTTGTCCATTTAATGAGAAACAAACAGTGGTGGGATTCAGCCGGTTTACACGAATCTGTTCCTAGAATCTTCTAAGTTTACCAAACCAGTTTTTAATAATTTTTTTTGGGTCGGCTGCTATTCACTTTGCTGTCATGGATTTTATTTCATAAAAATATGCTACATTAGCAAAATTTGAGAAGGAAGTTAAACATTGACTGAGTAATCAAAACTCATCATTACTATTGAGCCACTAGAGACATATTATAGCCAAAACATTTTTACCAATTCTTTTAGTCTTAGTTATTATGTCATGGTTCTAATTGCCAAGAGTAAAGTGGGATTTTTATGCAGTATTATTCTCTTATCAATGGCCCAGTCTTTTAGTTTTAGGTGCCAGCCAGCACTCTTTAGTTATTATGTTATGGTTCTAATTTCTTAAGAGTAGAGTGGCATTTTTATGCAGTATTATTCTCTTATCAATGGCCCAGCTGCTCAACTGTTGATGTGATGGGGAAATACATAAAAATTGTCGTTTATTTGTCTTTTAAAAGCGATATTTGCTCAGTGAGGTGTGAATTTATATTTTGTCTTTAAGATTAACTGTGTCCTCTTATCACTTTCCATTAGATTTCCATTTCGAGTGTGTATTTATTATGGACTATAAATGTATGATGATAATCAATTAGCGATTTGGAATTATTTTAAGGAAAGTAATAAGTAACTTCAATAAACTATTCATTGTTTTTATTTTGTACTATGAAAAAGAAACACGGCTGCTAACATTTTTTTAAATCCCATCACTGCAAACAAGTAGTAATAAAGTTGATCAAAATTTAAGTATGTATCTTGCATTACATAAACAAGTAACAACATGGCCACTCTTACTTTAGAATAAAATCAAATCATAATTACTTGTTTTTCTGGCAAATAAAAATAATTTTCCTGAATTTTTAAAAGGCTTTGCCTCAGTTGTAAGGCTTTGAACAAAGGATTAAAAATAAAAATGTTGTGCAAAAGGCATATGTTTAACACATTGACAAATTTTAGTTCTTGAATAAGGATTATCAATAACAATTTCTACCAAACGCCTGTGCTAGTAGATTATTGTAGTCTTATACAGTTCATCACCCAACAACCTCAATTGTGTTTTAAAACAATTTAAATTACTTAATGAAGGGTCTTTGTCAAAATAAATTCCTTATCATGATCGCTTGTTAGAAAACTTCGCCATGAGTCACCACAGTTAAGACTTCTTCCCTTCCCCCTTAAAAACATATTCAAGGTAAAGTACATTCACCACCTGAATTTACTTGGATGACAGCCCAAATAGTTAATAGAAATAGTCACTAATGTATTCCTACACCAACAGCCGACATCTGTCACTTTGGATTACTGTAATGAAAACATATGGTAATGTATGAATGTAATAGATAAACAAAGTAATTCAGGAATCAAATAGCCAAAGCGACCCCGGTAAGAGCATTGGCGTACTAAGCCAAAGGTCCCGGGTTCGATTCCTATGTTCAGGTGTCATTTTTCAATTTTCAGAAAGTAATTCAGGCCAATATTATTTATATATTTATTTGAGGTCGGGCACAAAGTTTATTTATCGTTTTATTCCACTTAAAAAATTATTATTCACAGCACTTTGACAAAAGCTCTAAATAATATATCTTCAAAATGGTGACCGATGACCTTAAAATTTGTGATTGATCATGATGCAAATAAGTTCTTTACAATGTTGCACCCACATAGTTGATACAAAATAATTTATTCAGTTAAATATTTTGAAATACAATAAAATAGTGATTAAATAATTTACTAGCCTATATATAAAAAAGGACCAGTATTTTCTCCTTTCCAAGAAAATACAATGACTTTTTATTTATTAAAAAGCATTTAATAAATGCACTCTATTACACATTATCGATAAAATTCCAAAACAAAGAACAAGTAATTTTAGTCATGTTTAAAATAAGGTTTCAGATAGGATAAAAAGAAATTATTAAAAGTAATTAAAATATTTATCATTTATAACAAAACAATGATCTTTTACATGTGTAGGCAACCCAAAACCTAGACATACAAATTTTCCAACTGTCATTCTGGTAAAAAGCTATGGTGAACAAACCTTATAGGCAAGAAATTATGCTACAACCTTAATTAACTTTATTTGAAGTTATGGTTCATAAAACTATGATTTCACTCGTGATGTGTTCTCAGTCACGAGTAGACAAGTTTAAACGCAATATGCCTACAAAATTGCTACATCCAGTGGTGGTGGAGCCTTATTTGTGTGGGTAGGCGAGATTAGAGAGAGTAAAAAAAAATGTTGTCCCCCAAGTCTAAGTGGGCGTAAGGAGGGTCCCAGGGACCCTACTTCAGAAAATGTTTGAAAAGTGGATGCCCCCATAGGTTATTTGGAGTGATCCTCGTCTCGAAACCGTTTGAAAATCAGACTTCTCTACAAGATATTTAGAATGAACCCCCCTCCCTGATTTTTTTTTGTGGAGATATTGATACCTTTAGAAGATATTTAATGTGGTCCTTGCCCAGCAATTGTATGAAAATTGGTTTCCTCAAAAACCTATTTGGAATGATCTTACTTCAACAAATATGTAAAATATGAATGAGCTTAGAAGATATTTAAAGTGGTCCTCATATGGAATAATAATAAAATAATTAAATACCGGTACCACTTTAAGCTATTTGGAGTAGTTCTGTTTTGGATTTTTTTTAAAATTTCAATTGAATGCCTCTCTAAGTTACCTACCTGTATTTAAAAAAATGTCTGTAAAAACTAATTGAAGTGGTATTTCCAGGTGCTCCGGAATAGGGGTTAGGCCCCTTTGTCTTTATCTTGGGGGTCTGGGACTATCTTAAGCCCCCCTCCGCCCAATATTTCCCAAGTAAATTCAAAACCCATGTATAAAACATACTTCTGTTATCATCAGTTTAGTAATTTTAAGTAATAAAGACAAACATATATAATCAATTTAATAAAAAACTGAAATGCCCCAATTTTGCAGGTTATTTGTCTCACACGAGGAAAAACTCTTGGACAAAAATATAGTAACAAACATTAGTCCTAGTTGTGATTGCCTTTAATATAAACAATACCATAATCAATCAATATTTTGTGACCTTTTTGCCACATTGAAAAAAATTCACAGTTGAATAATTGTAAGTTTAATATTAACACGAGGTGGATTTTAAACCACAATTCAAGTTTTATTTTTGGTATATTTTTATTTGCACTAAAAAAATTAAAAAGCTGGACATCAATAAAATTAATACGCTTTCTTGTTTTGGTTTGAAAACAATATTTTATTATTTTAAAACCTATATTGAATATTGATGTGCTAATATATTTGATTGTGTATGCATGGTTTGTAAGAAAAATATTAAATATTTAATCAAACCTATTGTATAGGTCCATTATGTTGCCTTCCACAATATAAACCTTGACAGGGTTTGGGACCTACACTTAGATTACCCTAAAAGGTAACCTTACCTTGCATGGTTCAACTATCGTATAGCTTAAACAATAGACATGTAGCATGGGCATAGTGAGGGGGTAATTATAGGGTTCAAACACTCATCTCCCTAAAAATTTCTGAAGTGTTTACTGTTAATCACAAAATAATGTTTGTGGAACTATTTATTTTACTTTGATTATGCGATCGGATCTTCAGAGATTGTAGTTTATCGTCTAAAAAAGCATCCATGTTTCAAAAATGTGTCAACAGAAAAACACTTCAAATAGCTTCTAGAGGCATCTAGCTTTGGTACTAAAAAAATTGAGGATCCCTCTAAATTGCTTTTTATGGGCATCAACATCTCTGGAGTAAGACCACTATGTAATTATTTCTAGGGAATCTAATTTATGAATAAATTTGGTCTAGCAATACTTAAAATAGCTTTTAAAAGCATCCAATTTTCAAAATTTGCTGGAGGAGGTCTACACTTTAGTTTTCTTGAATTAGTATAATTTTAAACACTCTCCACTTTTGAGGACCACTTCAAATATGTTCTAGGACATCTAATTTTCAAACATTAACTGTGAGTAAAAAAAAATTCATAAAAAAAAATCTAGGGCATCCAATTTTTAAACATTAACTGGGAGGGGAAAAAAACTCCTAAAATAAATAAATTTTGATAGTTCTCTTTACACTCATCACACAAATAAGGTCCCACTACCACTTTTTAAATAATTTTCTTATTTCTCAGAAGTCTTAACATCATGTCATAGACTTACAATTTGGAACTCTCTCAAAATTAAATTCTTCCTACGCCCATGAGACTAAGACTGCTACTTTTTCAGGGCAAACGAGGTGTATGTGGAAAACAAAGAAAACCTGTAAAAGCAAATTAATTGGGGGTGAGATGAATAGTCAAGGAGAAGTCAGTTAAATTATAAAATGTCATTGAAGTTTTTAGTTATTTTTTTTGCAATAATTTGTGAAATACGTAGTAGAGAGCATTACCAAGTTTAAGCTATTAGTTTAATCCCCAAATAATGTGACTTAATGATGATCTTTGTGCAAATAACTTAACAGAAGGCAATGAAAATTACGAGATTATGTATGTTGGCCAATAAATTTTACCATAAAATACTGGTAAAGTAAATATTCTTTGGCCTAGGGAAGTAGAGGGATTTTTAAGGGAAGGTCTTATTCGTGCTGTTTGAAAGCATGTAAAACAAATCAATTTTGTCTGCAGAAATCCGCTGGGTTTAAAATTTTAATCATCCCAGCCTCTCACCTGGGTCATATATTTCAAAATAAAAGGACAGCAGAATGTAGGGCCAATGTTTACTCACTAGCCTTAAGTTAAATTTTAGTGTGTTGGATAAATGAAGAGGGGCCAATAATAATTCAAAATGTGACTAAGCCTACAACAGAAGCCTCGTAATGGGTTGTTTCGTATACCACTATTAACTTACTTGCAATGTGAGATATCAAGAAATGTGTTTTTACTTAAAACTTTCAATCAAACATTTTTTTTCTGTATTTGAGAGGTTTTTCCTCATTTAGATATTATAGGTAGACATTTTAATATGTATAGGTTTTCCTCTGAGGTGTTTTACGCCCTCCACTTACAGTATTCTTATTGTAAGTTGTGGATAACCCTGACATTCGGTAAGACCCGCAGCACCTACGTAAACGATAAGAAATATTTCTTTGGTTGTGTGCACTAAACAATAACTACAATTTTTTTTTAAACTAAAAATATTTTCCAGAGGCATCAGTTTTTTTTTTAAATTGCCAATAAATAACCACTCTAAATAATTAATAGAGGCATCTATCTAGTTTTCAAAAACTTGTTAGAGGAAAATTTATTTATATAGGATCTACAAGTAATCAATTTTCAAAAGATTTCCAGGGGAGGAACATTTTAAGATTTTAGAAAACTCCAAATTCAAAAAAAAATTCTGGGTGAGAACCACTCCAAATAACTTCTAGAATAGTATAATTTTCATACATTTTTTGGAGGAAGGCTTCCGATTTAACTTTCGGCTTGGGAGCCAGGACGTTAAAAACACAACAAATACCCCTGGATAGTATAATTATTCATAGAATAAAAATATAGATGCGGCCTACCCAATATTTTTAAATGTTGACCGAAAAAAAATTACCACGTTCTTCTTCACACAAGTTCCTACTATATTGTTACTATATATTTTGACAATGAACATACAAAAGTACCACCCAGGAAAAATAAACCTCCTTCAAATAGCTTCAACAGTCATCCAAGGTCTAAAATTTTACCCAGTCAGGACCTATGGACTAGTTGAGCCCCCCTCCCCACCTTACAAATATCTTCCGGAGCCCCTGAGTATTTCTCAAACAAATTTTTCAAAAGTGGTTGCCTCTAGTAGCTATATGGAGTTTGAGGAAAAAGCTATCTTTCAGCTTTGTATTCGAGAATATCAGAAGGAAATGAACTAAATCTAGAGGGGTAGGATTTATTCCAGGAAGGGGAAAACATTATTTCCAGAGGGGCAGGGCAATGCCCCTTGGTTCCATCATCATCACTGGCTATTCCTCACTATGACAACACAGAAACTATAGAAGAACTTTGATAGAAAGAAACTTTTATAAAATACAAACATAATTTTTTAGTCAACAATGATTTTATTTTAAGTATAACTACACTAATAGGTCTAAAAAATACAATCACAAGATTAAAAGTGAAGTTTATGGAAATACACCAATACATATAGTTGTGATTGAACTTCGACCTTTTGAGTTGGGCGTGCAGACAAACTACACAAACTATACTGCTTTAAAGTGAGAAGTTTCAAGTTTTAGTATTTAGTTTTCTTGAATTGAAAAATACATTTACAAGAAAAACACTATCCTAAATGATTTGTGTATCATATGTTTCTAGGTCATCAACAATCACTGCTACCCATCAGGTTACATTTGAATCAATTTGAGAGAATGTACAGGAAAGAGGGATTAAATAAACTGACACAAAAAGGGTATTACATTTGAGGGGTACAGGGGGAAGTAGGAGGGGGAGAGTTCAATTTTAACTCAAATTTAGTCAGTGCTTCCCTCTGTAAAACAATCATGAGACGTTTATAATGCAATTTAGATTATAGTTAAAAGAGGTCTCGATCATATTTAAATTAATTTAAAAAATAAAAATCTTTTCTAAGTTTCTTATAAGGTTTGAGATATCAAAGTTGTTGCCCTGGAAAATGTGAGTAGTGTGACTTCTCCTCTTTTCACTCATGCCGAATTTTGAAAATAAAAATACAGTTTACATTTTACATTTCCCCTGTACAAAGAGATAATGATTGTCTCTTGAAAAAAGAATTGATCATTACCTCTCAATTCCTCGACCTAGACTTTGTTCCATCGGTACTCATCGGGAGGAAGTGTGAAATGTGAAATGTAACTTCTGGTGGTAGCAGTGTAAAGTGTGAACTGAGTTCTTCTTTACAATGTAAAAGATATTGTAACTGTCACCATCATTATGATGAGAATATGTTATATATATTGTGTTTGCTCCCTTCAATTCGTTCCTACCAGTTTTCACTATATCTTCCTCCACATATAACAAAATGTACCCCAAAAAGTGAAGAGGTTTTCCTTAAAGAGTTATATTTCACCAAAGAGTGCACAGAGCACAAGTCTCACCCGCAAGAGATCCAAGGTATATGACATTAACTAAGGCAATGGAACTATTAAATTATTTTTTTAAAGAACTCTATCCTTATATATTTCTCTAATTTGTTTACATAGTCGGTGGAGTGGAAGTCCCATTACGTTGAAATAATCTCCTTCAATTTTTTCGATCAAAGATCCACCAATACCTTGAATACCATATCCTCCGGCCTTATCTCTGAAAAAATAGAAAAATAAAACATCTAGATTATATAGGGAAAAAAGTCACATTTGTCTAATAATAAACCATATGTGTGTACATGCCATGTATAATTGTTGGAACATATGGGATTTTTTTAGCACCCAGTCTTACTACCCATTGGGGTTATATACAAATAAGTTTATTAATCAGTAAGTAGTATATTCCTTTCCAAGGACCTCATGGAACCAAGTGCAGTGCCTAAAAGGCACAACTTATAAATGTTGCGATACTAGTGGAAAGTTCAAAATTTATGCCAATATATAAAGGACGACCATTTCTCATACCATTATATTATCAGAGGCTATGTGTTAAATTTTATTAATATATTATTTCATTAATTTAAAGGCTTAAGTTTACTAAATAACTCAAGATTTAATTAACAATTTTATAGTTAAATAATTAATATCTTAACATAACTTCTTAATAGCTACAGTAGCCCCATGGCTTCTTTGGTGCTGACTGACAGTTTTGAAAAGTTACCAGAACAAATTACGTATCCCTACGCCGAACCAGATGATCAGCAAAAATATGTGTTTAGCAGCTGTCACTTCTGACAGTAAAAATTTAGGTATATACCTAAATGTTGACTGTCAGAAGTCAGCTGTTAGCTGTCAGTCAGCACCAAAGAAGCCATGGGGCTAGTGTACTTTAAATAACATTAAAATATTTTTTTTAAATTGACGACCAAATGGAAGGATTAACGGCGAAATCGACAGACAGGTGAACATACCTCAAAGAGTAGTTGGATGTAGGTGGACTAATGCAAATAATGAAGAAGTATTGAAAGAAGCAAAGATGGCAGTATATAAAAGAGTGTTAGTACCAACAATGTTATATGGATGAACTTGGAATGAGATATCTAAGAAATATACATGGAAAAACTCATATGGACAAAGTCAGTAATGAATGGGTACTGAAGGAATAGGTCAAGGTAAAAGAAGTGTCTTAGGTTGGTTTGGGTATGCTGATAGGATGAGTGTGGATCAAAAGGAGTAGACCATGTAAGATATGATTAAATGTGGCTGACGAATGTGTGAAAATAAAAAAGCATGTATGTCTTGTATGGATGTTGTTGAAGCGAAGGGAATATTCAAGGATAGGGAAGTGTGGAGAAAGTTAGTAAGAATGGATTAAGTATAGGAGATTTTTTTTTAGCTAAATGCACAAAGTTTGCTACCAACCCTATCAGGACCCAGAGTCCTTGATGTTTCACCAACTCATGCCATCTCTGTCATATTCACACAATCACTATCAATGAAAGGACTAGCTGTCTCTTTATCTGCATCTATTATATCAAAGGAAAGTTGGCCTAACCTCAAAATGTACTTTCTTTCTCATCTCTAGTTTTATTTCATGAGAGCATCCCTTTATTGTATAAGACTCTTAATGTGTTAAAAGTGTCACTCACAATGGTTCTCCAGTATCGACATAAACCTTGATGACATCTGGATCCAACTTGTCGAAATACACTTGAGTACTCTCATAGAACTTTATAGTTGAAGATCCCGTGTTTAGGACCACGCCGGTGTAAACTGTGTGAGGGCGGCCACTCAGTCTGAGTAAAAATACAAAAAAAAAACCTTTTGAATTCCAAAACCACCTGGAGGGTTTAAACATGTTACATAATTTCATTAGAAAATATTATATATAAATTCAAAAATTCCCGTTCTTGTGAAGTTCAAGATAATATGGTGTTCTTGTTTGGATATCTGTGTGTGTCCCAATTAACGATTTAGAACTATCCAACCATAATGGATATATTTCAATCTGGATTGATACACAGGTGATATAAGTTTATATTTTTCAAGTTGGTGTAGGTGCTTGTTTAAGAGAATGTACCATCTCACCAGCTGTGTTGTATTATAGTGCAGTAACCAGGATAGTCTTAGTTAGAAAATGATGACCTTGAGACCAGTAAAACCATTTACCACATTAAAAAATAATGATAAATAAAGTGAAAAAAGAAATCATTTAAAAAGCAAAAAATATATATTATAATCAGTTTCACTATTGTCAAACGAAGAATGCATAAAACTGCACTTAGGAACATTTTTTGACTATAGTTATGTATTTAATTTATCAGTTAATCGGCTGTTTGAAGGGTTCGTAAAGCTCATGTTATAATTTTCCAATGAATTTAAAAATAACACCTGGACACAGGAAACAAACACGAGACTCTTGGTTTAATGTACCAATGCTTTACCAATGATTGTCCCGTAGTCAGGGTCATTCTTCTTTCATATTGTAAGACAGAGTCTGTGATGGACATGTGAATATCATCAGCTACTAAAAGCTATAATTGATATGACAGCCACCGGTGACTTGGTTGTGGCTCTATGCAGTCAAAAGTACAAGTACATTATACATTTCAAGTTAATCAAGATGGAAGAAAGCAACGCTGTACAATTAAATATAATATATTATATGAAAGGTAAAGCATGGGGGATAAAACGTTATATTTACAGATATCAGCCGTAACAGAAATATATCCCCAACGATTCCTATGTCCAGGTGTCATTTTTCAGTTTATTTGTACTGGCTAATATTCGTAAATATAATATTTCATCCCGCAAGCTTCACCCTTCAAATATACTTGATTCTATAGGGTTGCATTTTAATTTTTCTCAATACCTTGTAGAGAAAGTATTGTGATCATCAAAAAATCGAACATGAGATTTTGATAAATGTTGACGTTTCGTGACCCTCTGAAATAAAAAAAAAGTTGTTTTCGCAATGTCATCTGTACATCTGTTTATCTGTACCTCGGGCTAGAGCTGAAATTATTTTACTGAATGGGTTAAAACTTTACATCTGGGCTTTTCATAAGGTCTTCCCGCGAGGTTTTTGGACATCCAACCCAAAATTTAAGAGTGGTTTACCAGAGGACAAAAAGAGAAAAAGTCTATTTTCTCGAAATTCACTCTACCAATTTTGATTAAATCTTATATTTAGACACTTTATAATTATAAACAAGAAGTAAATTTTCATTTTCATAAAAATGACTTTGAGGGTACTTTACATGAGGGAAATTTTCCAATTTTGATCATTTCTTCACAACTATTTGAGATACAAAATAGCTTATAGTTATAAAATTGTATACTATTAAAGATAAAAATCATTTATTTGAAATATTTTTTCATAAAACTATAATTTCTGAAATATAAGAATCTATATATACTTTTTAATTCAGGTCTTTGAAAATGAATTCGATTCTTATGCCCTTTGGTGGACAAAGATATTTCTCTTTTCTCAAACTTTCTGTAACAGTGATCCTAGTTCTTAGTGTCAGAGAGTAAATAATAGTGTGTATTATTTCATTTATGATCTTTGGTTTAGTGTTTCTACAACAATGTATAGACATTATTTTGTTTCACAAATCTGAGTTTTTAGTAAATGTCTATTTTAAGATAAAAGAGAGAGAAAGTCTGTGCGGTGCAACGTATTATTTATTTCCATGTTATTTTAATTTTGGGTATTTTTTTGTACACATGTGAATGCTGAAATGAACCAACTTTATTACAGGTGATGGCCTGGAGAGTAATATATATAGATGCAGAGGTTCGATACATTTTGTATACTGGTAGGCTAGATGTTTGATCAGCAGATAAGTATAACTAGTAAACAATGGCAAAGTCCATTCACAATAGGTTTTTACCTTGATGATAGTTCGAAAATCATATGTTTAGGTTTTGGGTTGCCAACACTTGTACAAGATCACTGTTTTGTTATAAATGTAAAGATCTTTGATTACCTGTTATATATTACATTTAAAATAACATAAACTTAAGTTTTCTCATACTATTTCATTTTTTTTAAATAATTTCTTTTTATCCATCTTGAAACAATATTTTAAACATAATTAAAAGTACTTATTCTTCGTTTTGGAACGTTATTGACTATGTGTAATATANAGTTACTGAAATCTCCTTTGTCGTGTCGTGGTCAGCCGAAAAAACTATGAACCTAGAGAAATATTTCATACAAATACACTGTTGTGGGATGTGACAGTTGAGGACTCTAAAAATCGCATAAAAACCATGTTTTAATATTATTATTATTATTATTATTATTATTAGCACCGCGTCTTACTACCCGTTCGGGTTAAACGCCCTTACGCTAATGTGTAATGGTAGGGTGATTGTGAGATGAAATGGAGGACCTACAGTTTAATGTGGAATCCGAACCACGGTGGAGGCCTGGCATTCCTCACATTCACAAGATGTCTTGTCAGAGGGGAAGGAAGGGTTTGGTAATCAGATAAATCTTTGCCGGGCATACAATAAATAATGTTATAATTATTTTATCTTATTTTGAAATATTTAACTGAATAAAATATTTACATCAACTGCGTGTCTGCATCATTGTAAAAAACATGTTTACCGTCATGTTCAAACATATGGTTTAAATTCATCTGTCGCCATTTTGAAGCTATGTTCGTTAGAAGTTTTTGTGAAAGTGGTGTGAATATTTTTTTAAGTGGAATAAAATGATAAATAAACTTTTTGTTCAGCCTCAAATAGATATATAAATAATATTGGCCTAAATTACTGTGGTTAACTATCACGTTAATATATTACCATCTGTTTTCATTAGTCATCCAAAGTCAGCTGTTGGTGTAGTGATATATTAGGGATTACATCTAGTAACATTTCGAGCTGTCATCCAGGTAAACTTAGCTCGTGAATGAATTATAAGGCTTACATTTTATTCTGAACACTAGACTTTTGTGATTGAGCTCCCCAAGACTTTTGTGAAAACTTAAATAAATCAACAGGAAACTCAAACTGAACCAAACACATGTGGCCTTGATCTTCAGGCAGCTATAATTATGTAAATGACATGCACCATGATTACTTATGTCCCATTTAAACACCCCATAATGTAGGGGTGTGCAAATTCCACTTTTAAAATTCAAAGCCAGGTTGAAATGAATAATGATATACTCTCAAAACTGAATTGAAGTTTGAATATTTAAAAATATGTTTAAGGTTGGTTAAAAATATACTTTATTCCAAACATAATTAATATATTTTGTGTTGAATGATAAATTAAGTTATTATCACAAAATTCAATTTAATTTTTTTTTGTACTAACACTGATTTTTGATAAAAAAAATATTAGCTGATAATGAAGAACCAACCCATAAATGTGTGTTTTAACTTATTATTTTTTTGCTTACTCTTTGTAACTGTCAAATCCGGAATTTTACTTTTGAATCAAAGTCAAAGTTTTCGAAGCTTCATACACCCCTACTAAAATGTATACATAATGTAGTATTTAATTCTCCAAAAGGTCAAGTGTTCACATATTTTTAAAATTATTCCACAGAGAAAAATACTCATGTCTAGTAGTGCCCTTGCCATTTTTCTTTCAAGTGGTCCATCAAGACACAAAATATGAGGTGTGTGAGTATGACAAAATTCACAACATCCTCCGAAATCAATTAATGATAAGTGTAAATTATGTAATCGGTAATATTACCTATTTTTGTTGCTTACTATCCATAGACCATGATAAGTTTAAAACCATTAGTGATTATTTATAAAAAAAATACTGCTTTTAAAATGTATTCTGTAAAAGTTAGTTTTGACAAGTAGGTAGCCCATTGATCTGAGGGTTTTGAGTTCAATTCCTGGCATGGATGAAGAATTTATCATTGATGAAATTGAAAGTTTCACTTTAAAGTTAATGAATTAACAGCTTGTGGACTGGAAGTTATGTCTTTTCTAGAATTCAGTTTGCAAGTTTTGTGCTGATATAATCAGTTGTTTCAAAAAGTTGAAATAAAAATAGGCCTAATACCCCAAATAAATAAAGATACTATCAGAAAAGTTTATATTTTTCCATATTCCTTGCAGTTTTTTTGGAAGAGTTTCGGTTTCAATTCGCAAATTGTGAGTTTTACCAAAACTATATGTCCAGCCATATTATATAATTTCCGAATATAACATTTTAAACACCATTTTGCAAGTATTTTTCATAGTTTGATCAAAAACTAGGCGAAATTTTATTTGCATTTAACATTGTATATTATTATTATTATTATTTAGCACCACGTCTTACTACCCGTTCGGGTTATACACTTTAAGTACTAATTACGCTAATGGATTAGGAATTGGGAAGGTTGAATTAGAGGAAGTGAACCCACTTTTGCGTGGAGGGAGAGTGGAAAACCATTTAAGAAAAACCACCCCCAGTTCACCCGACCGATATTCGAACCTCGATCTCCCCGTCCTCAGCAGTCAAGCTCAACACGACTAGCGTGTTAGCCAACTATGCCACCGAGGCGGGTAACATAGTATAAAGTTGACATATTTATAATCAGAATATTTTAAGTGTTTTTACCTTTCAAGCATATTTATGGCCTTTTCTTTGTTTTCAGGTTTTCCTAAAATAGTGCCATCAATGGCTACTATTGTATCGGCACCAATGATTAGATCTGGTGAACTCGCATTTTTGATCAATCGTTCAGACACTTCCTTCACTTTGTTATAAGCTGTGGCTATTACAAAGTCTCCTGGACATTTGTATTTTCTTGGATCCAGATCTTCTTCATATTGAGACACACATACTTCAAATGGCAATCCCTAAAATGTTAAAAATAATTGCAGTTAGTTAAAAACTAAGATCCAAAATTTTTATGATTATTATTTTCATGGAAAAAATAGATAATACTTAAAGGGTTGCCCTCTTTTTTAAAAAAATACCAAATTCCCTGTATTCTCCAGAAGAAACTCCAATTTTCAAAACAATCTAGATTCTAGAGCAGGCATGTCAAACTTGTTTGATCATAAAGGCCAAATTTAAAATTGAAAATACTGATAACGGCGCATTAAAAAAATTCTTGCTTATACAAAAATAAGATTAAGAATATATAGTAAGATTTGGTGCTAATATAATATTTTATTTGCAGTAGTGGGATTTGGTAGGGAGTCGAACCAAAATAATTATCAGTTCTGGTTCTCATTTCGGCTCTCCAAACAAAATTTTAAATGTTCTGGTTCCTGAAAATTAAAAATTCCTATTCTTTGTGGCTCTTAATTAGGTTCTGGATTTTAAATATTTACATTTATTAGTTTTTATATCATCAACATAATTGTAAATAGAACATATTATTAAAATATAATATATTACAGAATACAAGTTATTTATAGAAAAAAATACAAATAGTTCAGGAGTTTGATAATGGCACAGTTTATTTATAATCCAGGGGGTCATATGAACCAAGGATCATTTTATTTTATTTTTCTTTGACAGAACTCTAAACAATAATAAAAATACCACCTCTGTAGTGTAGTGGTCAGAGTTTCTGGCTACATATCCAAGGTCCCAGGTTTGATCCCTGGTGCTTCCAGATTTTCTGTGAAACAATGGGTCTGAAACGAAGTCGACTCAGCCACATGAGGACTTAAAAGACAAGGGGATCACTGTGCTGATAGATGGCACCCTATATTCACAGAGGTTGACACTATTTTTGCCAAGAGACGACAGATGCTCGGTTGGTATGGCTTGATTGCGGGCTGATGCCATTGATTTTTTTCGTATAATTAATGAAAATGATTTCATTTTATTTTAAAATTAATACATAAAAAAATTATTTGATTTCCAACTGAAAAAAGAAACTATCTAATGCTGGTCTTATGCAGCCAAACCAGTTACTTACCATGTCGGGAACAAAAGGAAATAAATAGTGTAGAACTATATGATTTAAATTTATTTGTGAAACATTTAACTCAGCTATACAATGTATCTGATAATTATTTAAATAAAGAAATTCCACAATGGGTAATATTTATTCTGCCCCATCTATCAATTAACTCAAATAATCAGGTATTAACCAAATTATAAAAAATACTTCTAACTCCAGACACAATTAAACACAAACTTTGGACCATGTACTTAAATTAATATTTGGCGGCAGGGAGAGAAGATTAATAATTTGTGACCCCTCCCTCCCTTTACCATCCTAAGCAAACTGGCCATCCAACAACAACAGCTCAAGGCGAATCATGCACATGATAAATTCATCATGGGCCGAAATTATTTTTCAACGGGTAAAAATGATAAAAATGACCCCCTCCTAGAACCCCTTCCCTCACAAAATTACAGAAATATACCTGCATTGGCCACCAAAGCGCCAGTTAATCTTGGACCTTTGCGGAGGTCGAATCTGTGTTTCTCTTGAGCTCATATTACTACCGTGTATTTTAAATCTGTACTTGAGTCATTATTATACAAAACTATGAAGTTTGAACCCCCAAGTTTAGTGATTCCTAGCAAACATTCCTTATTATTATTATTATTATTATTATTATTATTATTAGCACCGCGTCTTACTACCCATTCGGGTTATACGCACTTACGCTAATGTGTAATGGTAGGGTGATTGTGAGATGAAATGGAGGACCTACAGTTTAACGTGGAATCCGAACCACGGTGGAGGCCTGGCATTCCCCACATTCACAAGATGTCTTGTCAGAGGTGAAGGAAGGGTTTGGTAATCAGATAAATCTGTGCCGGGACCTGGGATTGAACCCCGGCCGCCTGCATAGAAGTCTGACACCTTACCCCTAGACCGCCAGGTTACCCAAACATTCCTTATCTTTCCGACTTAGTTGTGTGAGGCAGTAAGGGGCTACTGCTTGACGAGGGCTAGGGGAGTTGATGTTGGTTGTACACCAATGATTCAACCTAAAAGTTTCTTGTGACTTACAGCTGAAAACTGTGAACATAAACAGATTACCTACCACTACACAAAAACTATTACAAACAAATAAGCCATCAGAGAATCGTGAGCTTGTTTGCATATCATGTGGGAGACCTGGGTTCAAACCCCAGCTGGGTACACTAAAGTCATTTTCCACATATCATTCTTAATGCAATTATTGTAGAGATAATTCATTTAGAAAAGATTAAAGAAGCATTTTAGTAGATGAATATATAATAATATAGTAGGCCTAACTATAATAAATTCACGACCTTAGTTTACTTGGATGACAGCTCAAAAAGTTACTAGAAATAATCCCTAATAGATCCCTATGCCAACAGCTGATATCTATCACTTTGGATAACTGTATTGAAAACATATGGTAATGTATGAATTTGATAAGGAACCACAGTAATTTAGGCCAATATTATTTATATTTATTTGAGGTTGGGCACAAAGATTATTTATCGCTCTATTCGACTTAAAAAAAAAATGCACACCACTTTCACAGACAGTGTAGTGAAAATAGCATCAAAATGGTGGGTGAATTCAAACCATGTGATACATGACAGAAACAAATTCTTTACAATGTATATATTGGGTATAGTTGTACATCAGAGAGAACTTAGAAAAACTAAGCAAATTTCAAAATTCTCACACTTTACGAATAGCTAGAAGGCTGAAATTTGGCAGAATTGTACATAAAAGAGCATTAAGAAAAACTATGTAAATTTATAAATGGTGACCTAAGAACTGCAGGGGTTTCCCCACTTCGTAAATAGCTAGAAAGCTGAAATTTGGCATAGTTGTAGATTAGAGAGAGAATATTTATAAAAACTTTGTAGATTTCAAAATTGAGATCTGGAAATTAGGGGAACCTTGGGAGGTTTATATATAGATAAAAAACGTTTAAGGGAAGGTAGAAAATGGAAATTTGGTACACAAGTAAGGGGTTACCATTCCAGATAGTAAAACCATTCTTAAACTATGAAATTTCAAGTTCAGGATTGGTGAACTGGAAGTAGTTTTGTAAAAAGTTTAAAAATTGATAGAAACATCTACTTAAAATGCTGGTAAAAACTTAAACTATGCAAGAAGTCAAAGGGACCACTCCATTTAACAAAAAAAAAGTGTTATCATTCCAAATTTTTAAAAGACTCTGTGTGAAATTGGGGTTGGAGGATATATCTTCTCTATATAATAAATCAAAAGCCTTCACTCACCTACTCACTCATCATCAATAATTTTCCCACTTTTTGAATAGATAGAAGGCTAAAAATTAAATATGGCATAGTTGTAAGCCTTAGGTTATTTCAAAATACTATGTAAAGATAATTTGGAACTTCAAAATGGGGCATGAGGAAATGAGGGGATTATAATAGATAAAATTTTCAATTGGGGTTTGAAATTGAAATTTGGCACAAAACTAAATGGACCACTCCAGAGAATCCAGTAATTTCGATAATTTTAAATCTATGAGAAGGAGTTGGTTAAATAAGGGAAAGGGATTAAGAATTTCAAAACTAATATAAACAGCCTCTATGTGTGGTATAAAACAGAAATGTGGCAAGCAGGTCTAGGGCACAATACAACTAATTATTCTGTAAATATAATAATTGTTAAAATAGAACTCCAGCCATTCAAAGAATGGGCATTTCAGCCAGTTTTATGTAAAATTAACCACAGGGAGAGCAACTAAATCTTAAATTATGTTTGAATATTAATCATTTATTGTTTTAAATTGTGTTACGAGACATTAAAAGTAGGTTGACTAAAAACACAATGTCAAAATAGAGATAGAATCTAAAAATTTGTCAAAAGCTGAACTTTATTTTAGATTAACTTCTCTATACACAATATTTTGAGCTCTTGCTTATTGTTGCTAGTAAAAAAAGAAAGAAGAGTGACAGAGTATTAATAATTGGTTGTTAAAAGATTTAAAACAAATTAAAGTTACATAGTACTGTAACAGTTTACAGTTTAGAAAAAGGAATAATTCATTTTCAACATTTCTGGCCTAATTTGATTGATATTTTGAATCAGCCATATCAAATTTTAGTTTTTTGGACTTTTCTAGAAAACATTCTACATTTCACCAATCTCCAATTAGAAATTTCAAATATTTAGGATTTAATGGGGTATTTGGAGTAATCCCACTATTTTT
Organism: Timema poppense; assembly: GCA_902141375.1. Taxonomy (NCBI): domain Eukaryota; kingdom Metazoa; phylum Arthropoda; class Insecta; order Phasmatodea; family Timematidae; genus Timema; species Timema poppense. Next base: position 6,895 of record CABFOV010007293.1, on the reverse strand, counting down.
TTTGGCATTTTTAGTTGTCCATGTTTACTAAAACTGTACAGTGATTCAGGCATGATTGAATAATACACAGACAGACAATATTCAATTCGTATATTGTATTAGTAGGATTTAAGCTTTTTAGGTATCTTGGTTTTGGAGATACTAATTGCGCTTAGACACATATCCTTAAAAACACAGAAGAAACACATACAAACAAATACACAAATATATATTCTAATTTTTTTAGAATGTTATAAGTTCATTAATTGATACATTGAGTTTAGGAATGTGTAGTAAAGATTTGACGTTAATGATACAATTATAAATAAAAAAATTACAGTAAAAACATTAGACCATTTAATCACAGGAGAGTCGAATATAGGCCTGTCCAAAACAGAACATTTACATCTCACATCAGTAGATATAAGGATATATTGTTACATTTTCTATTTTACTGATTACTATTAATAAATTGACAGAAACAAATTGTTCAGCTTTCTCAGCCTTTTGCCTGTAATAGTTCTACGACCCAACACACCCGCTTATTGGACTCGCAATTACGCAGTTAAGTAATTTTGTCTGTCTACAATAACACATACAAACACTATCGTATGTCGGAACTGAACATTGTCCATCTCTTGCGAGTGAGTCGTTAAGTTTGCTTGCACTCATTCAATCAGAAACAAATGATCAGACCACTCTAATAAGATAAAATGGATACATAGTTAAATAATCTAGGAGAACATTTTATTTTCTTGGCAATAATATGTAGTAGAATATATTACATTTTAAAATTGACTAATAAAAATAATTTAATGGTTTATGTTTTTTTATCTGAAGTGATGTATGTTTGAAAACTTTAATATACGGCTTTAATAATGTAGTCACAAAGTTTTTAAAACGAAATTCAATGATAGTTTCATAGAATGTGTGCTAGGTGAAATTTAGCTTCAATAATAATTTGATATTGTTTTCAAAATGTTAATACATGCTGGTTATGATTCTTTACCAAATCTATCAGAAACAAGAGCTTCCCAAATAAATGTTGATTTTAATTTAAAGTAAATTAAGATATTTTCAAAAACGTGATTGTAGAAAGTCTATTTTGAATTTAAGAGGAACAAAATTACGAATAAGCTTGCGATTGTATAATTACAAGTCCAACAAGCCGGTATGTTGTTTGTAGACGAGTTATAAGTGGACTCTGAAGTAAGGTTAAGCGTAAAAATTTCAATTATGAATCAAATTTGAACAAACAATTATATTTTTTAGAACCATATGGAACAAACTTGTTACTATCAGACATATTTTAAAAATTATGATTTTTAATAGTTAGGGAACAAACCTGTCGGTTTTGTTTTTTAACAGTGTTTATTTTGATTGGATGAAAGGTAAGGTGGATCCAGGAAGCAATTTTTGGGGGGGAGTGGAAGAACTTTTACCTGGAGGGAGGAGTACAAAATAGCTACCAAATTTTTTCAAATTAAACACTCAAAAGAAGTGACGTTTTAAGGTAATCCTGGACTTCAAATCCACTCAGATGTGCTTAATTTTAAATTCCAATTTTTGTTTGTTTGTCACCTGACCATTTGGGAGGAGGGGGAAAGGATGGTTTCATAGACACTAGCAAAAAGCTAAGAGCCTGAGCAGTGAAGGATATGTAGTAGCCTAATATTTTAAAAAGTTAAATTTTGTATCACTGTTGACATACTATCTTTAAAGTACATTTTGTGATAGTATCTGTTATTGTTATTTTCAATGTCAAGTTTAGTCAAGAATTGAATAATAAAAGCGAAGTAAATGATTAACTCCTGATTTCTGCCATGCTGGTTCACGAAGACTAAATGTATCGAGCTGTGGTGACACGACTGGATCAAATGTAATCACTAAATGGTGGAATGAGCTAACCAGACGAGCTTCTTTGTTCTTCTTAGAAAAAAACTACTGCCACAAGATGGTTGTTTACACGGCGTAGTTAGCAGCCATCACAAGTTCAAGCAGTGAAAGAAAATACGAGGCACGTCCAGAAAGTAAGAGTATTGGTTGCCCTCTCATGCTGTGAGAATTTTTTTTCCAAGGTTGGCAACACTGAGTGGTAGTGGGGGTTCTTTTGAACACAACGAGCACAGGCGGACCTTGTTAGTATGAAAACTCGCCTTGTAGTGTGTTTGTGTGAAAAATGTTGATAAGAAATCCCGCCAAGTGTGAGGTGCCCACTTTCATCAGGTTCCTTCTCGCTGAAGGTAAAACACTGACTGAAATTTTTTCACGGATCAAAACTGTTTATGGTGAAGGTATTATGAGCCGAACGAACGTGTTTAAGTGGTGTCATGAGTTTAATGAAGACAGAACGAATGTTCATGACGATCAGAGGTGTGGAAGACCTTACATTTCGACCAATGAATTGGTGCAAAAAATCGAGAAAACTGTTTGTGAAGACTGCCGATTGACAGTGGATGAAATTTCTGCGATGTTTCCGCCACTCTCCAGATCTCTCTTACACAAAACCATTACAGAAACGCTGGGATTCCAAAAATTGTGCGCAAGATGGGTCCCAAAACAAATGACAGAGCAGCACAAAGTGAATCGGGTCACTAGCTCTCACGAATTCCTTGAGCAATTTAAATTGGAAGGTGAGAATTTTCTGTGCTCGATTGTGACTGGAGATGAAACCTGGGTGGCTCATTACACTCCTGAGACAAAAAAAACAGTCATCACAGTGGCGGCACACCAGTTCTCCATCTGCCAAAAAATTCAAAGCCTCAACTTCGGACAAAAAAATCATGGCCACTATGTTTTGGGACTGAAAAGGGACCCTTTTGATCAAATTTTTGCCGCAGGGGGAGATGATTAATGCAGCACAATACTGTGAGACACTAAAAAAGCTCAAGAGAGAAATTCGAAACAGAGGGGAATGTTGACGAAGGGAGTGCACTTGTTGCACGACAAGACCCGCCCGCACATGGCCAACGCCACCAAGGCGCTTTTGGACTCATTTGGTTGGGACATTTTGAATCGCCCCGCATACTCCTCTGACTTGGCGCTTTCAGACTTTCATCTTTTCACCTCCCTGAAGACTCACATGGGTGGAACAAAATTTTCAACCGATGAGGAGGTGAAACAAGAGGTCCTGTGAACTGGAAGGAGATGGCGGGAGAATTCTTTGAGGAGGTCAGCAAAAAGCTTGTGCCACAGCTCACAACCTGCATAGAATGTGAAGGCAGCTACGTGGAGAAATAACTGACATATTTACCAACAAAGTCCTGTAATTTTGTTTTAAATACAATTTTTTTTTTAAATAGAAAAATCGAGTACTCTTACTTTCTGGATGTGCCTCGTAGTAAGGGGAAACGGGGAGGAGTATTTGTCTACTCTAATGTTAGGACCGAGTTCTTAAATTCTCCATTTGTTTCAGGTATTGCCAAGCCAGTCAAACATGGAAGTTCCACACATTAGTGTATTAAGCAAAGTGATGTGTTAAAGCGATTTACACCACAAGATGGATTCATATGTAGTTTTGAAAGTCAACCTCATTGAGGCAATAATCAAACATCTGCTAGCTCTCAACTAATCCTCCAGAAAATTGATATAAATTTAAGACCTTAACTCACTAAGGTAAAAATTAAATAAATAATTACAAGCTGCTTTATTAAAAAGTTATTTTTAAATGTAGAAATGATATTTAATTATTTAAAAAGTATTTAGGTGATTGTATTGAAATATTTTCACTTTAACCCAAAGTAATTTATTAAGTCAAATAAAAAAAAATACATAGAAATTATGGTTTTAGAAAATTAATTTGATCAAATATTATCAGTTAAAACTTATTTTAAAGCAGATTAAAAAAAATGTATATATATTTCTTTTGAATCAAAATAGAATTAGAATCAATCTTGCTGAGAGAAAAAAAAGTTTTCTCAAAAAGAATCTGATGCACGATTATCCCTATATTTTTTTAACTTTTAGGAATAATACTTTTAAATAAATTTATTTGTGATTTAACTTAGCATTTCTCAAAAAAAAAATCCTCTTTACATGTGTTTGCTGCCACTCAAAGTTGAATGCATCTTCCTGAGCTCTTATCTTAAAGAGTAAAATGAGAACCTCTACATAATGACAGTAATCATTCCTCAACAATCTGAACTGATTAGTGCTTAGTGTTAAGTGCTTATATATACACTTCTATAATCCCCTTGGAAAATATAAATATCCTATCAACATCAAAATTCCTAAGGAAAAGAGGAATTTTATTTGAGTAAGATTAAGTTTCAGAAAGAAGGGCATAAAATGCAATTATAAATTAATGATTACTTGTATAAATTTTGAACCTGTAAGAACCTTTTCCAACCCAAAAATAAATAGTGATTCAGGTTCTTAAGCACATACTTTTTGGATTCCTGTTCCAGTTATGGTTCCTTAAAAATAACGTAATTTTGGATATCGGTTATAGTTCGATTCCCTGGTATTTTGTGCTAAGTCTTTCAACTATGTGGTAAATTCCCTTTCTGATGACAAACGCATGTCCGTAAACCGCAATATGGTTCATCATAAAGTCCGCGGGCCGCACAAGATCATGGATTGAGCCACATGAGAGTTTTACATTCCTGCTCTAGAGGTCCGGGTAGTATAGAGGATAATATTTTTTTTAAATAAAATTGGCCAGTTTGCAGTGGTGTTTAAAATATAATGAGTTGAAATAGGGGATATATATAAACTTAAAATATATTGCCACAAATCACAAATATTTCAGTATCTATTTTAGTCTCATGTAAAATTTCATTATTTTTTTCTAAATACAAACTTTTTCTGTTTTTTCCCAGATCTTATGGTTTTCTCGGTGTGTTTTAATGTATGCCAGATCCAACATAATGTTCCTAGCTAGGCTACTTACAATCACTAAGAACTTGGAAGTTCAACATAATATTCTGGCACACAATCAGTGCAAGTCTGGGAGCAAGTTTTTTTTTCTTAATCTTTGGTATAATTTTTTTTATTATTATTTAGCACCGCGTCTTACTACCCGTTCGGGTTATACGCTTTAAGTACTAATTATGCTAATGGATTAGGAATTGGGAAGGTTGAATTAGAGGAAGTGAACCCGCATTTGCGTGGAGGGAGAGTGGAAAACCATTTAGGAAAAACCACCCCTAGTTCACCCGAGCAAGATTCGAAACTCGATCTCCCCGTCCTCGGCAGTCTAGCTCAACACGAAACTAGCGTGTTAGCTAACTACCCCACCGAGGCGGGTCTTAGATCTGTTGAATGATCAAAAAGTTACCAACACAAAGTCGTCTAAGCGTCCTTGGGGGAAGGAGGGAAGGGTGTTGACATAGAAGGCGTCCTCAGACGATACAAGTTTTTTTTTTTGCTTGAGCGCCACTAATCTTAAGACATAGTAGGTCTAAAAATTGGACTAAATGTTTGGTAATGTCTGTAAATGTTTGTAAATGTGATAAATAAGCTAAGTTATTTGAAAAATGAAATATTTTACCACACTAGATAATATTTCCTTTCTTCTTGGTGATGAGCTAGCCAAAATAATCTTTTGTTTCTTTAGGATGCCCATTATAGGTTCCAACATCTTGACACAATGGCTGGAAAAAAAAATTGCAGTATTTTGACACAATTTTTACAGTAGAGATTGATTTTTTCTTAATTTTATCTATTTTATTTACTTTTCTTTCTTTGAGGTACCGGTATTTAACATGTACTTTCTGAACCGACTGATTATATCAGTACACAAGAATTTTTATGAGCGAGAGAAAAAGAGCCTATCAATTTTGCCGAGAAAAATATTTTTTGAATATCTTCCAGGATTCTTTTAAATGCCACAATTGACATAGGACCGACGGCTTTACTCCCCCTCCAAAGGAAGTTGTGCTAAGGATTTGTATTGATCAAGAAACATTAGTAGACCCAGTTAGGGTTTGAAACCACAATCATTGAGTCCTGAGGCGAACACTTTACCCCAAGACCACCAAGGTCGACTTCTTTAGTTACTAATGATTGATAGATGTAGTCGTACAGAAAAGTAAATGTTGGTGTGAACAAAAAATTAAAAAAGGTAAACTTTAATAAGTTTCGATGGGTATAATCACATATTAAGTAGCCTGTAATTGGTACCATATAAGAAAATTAAATAGTTTCTCAAAATTGTTTTTAATTCCTATAAATAGGCTTTGCAAACAAAAAATAGATTTGGGTCAAAGAGAAGCGTCTTTGCTATAAGCAACCATGAAAAATCACAAAATAATTTGTAAGCCTAATTTATTTTACAATGTCCCCAACAAAGCTCACATCACACCATCTTCTATATATTTTAAAAAGCTTTTGTGTAGGCTTAGGAATTGTATGTCAATTCAAATATCAATTTAGTAGAGCTTAATGTAAAAATTTATATGAATGTTAATTAATAGGGCTTTAAGTAACCTATATGGAGCTTGTTATGAAAAAGGACAGGTTTTTGGCAGTTTTGCATAGAATTTACTCTCCTAGGAACTCTCTCATTTTCCATCATTAAACGATCATACTCTTTCACTCAGCTTTATTTCCTCTGCCATCTCAACAAGAAAGCAATCCGCCCTTAGTTTCCCTATTAATCAACCTTGAAATTGGATCCAAAAATATATGCTTGCCCCAGTATAAGTGAACTTGTTACCTGAGACTCAACATTTTATCTGATTAAGTCCATCTTAAATCATATTATCGGTAGTTTAATTTTATAAGAGTAGGGGGTGACCTGGTGGTCTAGGGGTAAGGTGTCGGACTTCTGTGCTGGTGGTCCGGGGTTCAATCCTCGGTCCCAGCACAGATTTATCTGATTTCCAAACCCTACCTTCACCTCTGACAAGACGTGTATTAATCACAACTTGTGAATGTGTGGAATGCCAGGCCTCTACCGTGGTTCGGATTCCAC
>CABFOV010007292.1:18209-29371 GCA_902141375.1 Timema poppense | reverse complement strand
AGGTGAAGGATTCGATCATCGAATCCAGTAAAACACCGAATCCTCGAATCTCGAATACTTGTCAGGATTCGGTGGATTCGAGGATTCGGTGGATTCGAGGATTCGAAGATTCGAGTGGCCCATCTCTACAAAAAAGAGAAAAGTGGATGTAGAGTGTCATAAATTTCAAGACAAGTGGCTGGAGGGTTATTTATTTATCATGCATCAAGGTTGTCCTTTGTGTTTACTTTACAATAAACTCTGTCCATACTTAAAGAATACAACCTTAAGAGACATTTTATTTCAAGACATGGTGATCATGAAAAAACTGAAGGACAACTGTGAAAAGACAAGATACAGAAGTTAAAGAAGTACTCACGTTACCAGCAGCAAATGTTCAACAAACAAAGAACGCAACATGATAGCTTCGTTAAAGCTAGTTATGTGATGAATGAAAAAATTGCAAAGTATTCTAATCTATTTGGTGAAGGAGAATTTATCAAAAGTGTCTGCTTGAGATTGGAAATATAATATGTCCTGACAAGAGAAAAGACTTTGAACAAATTAGTTTGTCGAGATGTACTTTTGTTCGACACATAGAAATTATAGCTAACGATATCAAAACTCATTTGAATGAGAAGATTACTCGTATGAAGCATTTTCATTAACTTTGGATAAGCGCGCAGACTACTCTGATACAGCACAACTAAGCATTTTTATTCGAGGAGTCGAAATGGACTGCAACATGAAGAGAGGAATGAATGGTTTGTGTGTCGTTATAAGGAACAACTACTGGTGAAGACATATTCAAAGCAGTCAGTATAGTTTTCAGAAGCTTTGGACTGAAACAGAGTCAACTAAATGGGATTTGCACAAATGCAGAACATGCAATGGTTGGTGCATGAAAGGGATTTATTAACTTTATTAAGTCACACGCACTTAATCACCATCAGTTTAGGTAGAAATATTTTCAGATTATGAAGATGTGTCATATTGCTGTGAAGTGAGGTGGTTAAGGGTAAAACGTTAAAAACGATTCTATGATTTGAGACAAGACATCATAGATTTCATGGACATAAAAAGAAATCCAATAAGTCAAATGAAAGATGATCAGTGGATGCGTGATTTGACATTCCTTGTAGAGGTCACCAGACCAGACTCATACGTTTCATGTATTTATGAGTCAGGCACTGGTTTTTAGGATTAGTAGTAATTTCAAAACATGAAGAGGAAGGTTATATAAAAGTGAAGTTCTTACACCCTCGCGGCGTTGCAACATTGTTTCATTGGCTGCCCCTGTAAAGAAGACATTTGCTATGTTCATGTGTGTAACACTATTTCTTGTGCCCCTCCTCTCATCACAAAGGGTTCTAAGGATTTAACCTTTCCTGAAAAGGAGGCTAAGTTTGTACAACAGTACACCATCCTCTTCAACATGACAACATAGCAGATGAAAAGAAACATTTAATTAGCCGCACTTAGCTATAATATTGTACAATATGAATTAAAATGAATATATTAACAGATTAGAATCCCTGTATTTATCTTTCACCATCATTTAGACCATACTTCGAGGTGTAATTTAAAAATTGATAAAATTTTGACAGTAATTTATATCTTGATTATTAAACAGAGGTATAAAGTTTTTCCTTAAATATTAATTGCACTCATTATATAGAACCTTGGAAACAATATTTACATGGAATTTTTCAAAACTTTTATATCTAAGAAAGTATGTTGCCTAAGGTAGACAAATTTTGCAGAGATTAGTAGCACGGTGGTAGTAACAAGTAAAAAACTTTCGTGAAAATCTGATATGGTGGGTATCATTAAAAATAGAACTGGGTTATCTGATATGGAATGACCCCAAAATAGAAACAAACAATGAAACAAATATAAAGTTTAAAAAATTGTATCATAGCAGTAACATAATCGATTTTTCACCAAATTACAACATTAAATCTGAAGCCTAAGATTTGGTTTGTAATAAATTACTAATATAATTAGATTATTAGGTTATTCTAATCATGAAAATATGAATGGATAAGCCCATTTTAGTTTAAATTAGCTGAATAACTCACGTGATCTCCAAAAAATGAATTATTGTGTTTAGAGGTATTAGTCCACTGTATAAACAATTGGATATTTGCTGCTGTTGGTTTAATCAGGTATAATATCTTCTCACCCTTGGAACAAACAAAAAAATGTAATTATATTAAATAAAGTTCCATTGAAGAACATTTGTTTGGTAATCTTTAAAATATAATTAATTACATTGTTTTATAGGCTATATTGTTAAGGTCCATAAAAGCTGTGTCTGACAACGGTATGTTATTTGTTTATCCATGGTTTAACTTTTCATTAACTTTGTACAAGTAGTGGGGAATAAGAAAATAAATATCTTGTCCTAAATAACAGAAATAAAATCATCACAAAAATATTTTCTAAATAAATGTTGTTAAAATCCCTTGCTAACATAAATTAAGCTTTTGTGTTAATTTGCAAACACAATTTTTAAAAATTATGTTTTCATTACAGAAATTAATAATTTTTGTAGTTTTTTTTAATATTTTTTTTTGTGCGGTACAAGCATAGAGCTAGTAAACTTTATTTTCTATACTGATACAAGCACTGTGTTGCTCATTGTGAGCTTCTCTTTACTTTTGATGTAAAATTTGAGCATTGGGAATAAGATGTTTATAACATGTCAAATCATTTAATTTAAGGTAATAAAATTCAAATTTTCTGTGTTTTCTTAAGTTTGAAATCCTCTTTGATGTGCTCTTTGTTGCAAAAAAATAACCAAAAAATATTCATTCATACGGACGATTTCTTTCTAAAACATTCAGATCGATAAAGTATTAAAGTTTGATTCACACTAGTGGCAGTTTATTATTTGTTGTCTGTATTCACTGACACTTCCCTACAATGTTGAAATTGATATTTTGTTTCTCTCTTGCAGAAAACTGAGTGAAAGTTGTAGTTTCTAACACAAAAGTTAAGAAAACAGTTTGCTAGCCAGTTCATTTTCTGTTTACTTAAATTTACTTAAAATTTGGGAACGCGTTCTTTGATATGGCTATCCAGGTGTTATTTTTATTTATCTCATATTATATGGTTCACGAAGTGATTTCAAATTCAATTGACCGTTCTTCATCACACTTAATAATATATCCAAATCCACTTCATGAGTTGAGCACTCATGTTTTCAAAACAATCTAGAACACAAGACTGGAAACTGGATGACATTGAAATAAATAATATTGCCTGGGCAAAAGAACTGAAAGCGACACTTTTAATGCTCAATGATACAGTTACTATTGCACTCAAAAGAGGTTGCAACTTGTGAATGTGAACTATTCCATTGAGCATAAGGGTTAACTATAAATTAATGAAAAAAATAAAACCAAAAGCTGGTGCCATGTGAACCAAAACCTAAGTCACCAAACTTAATCCAAGCAAACATTATCTGTAAAAGAGCAGGTCCAATTTTATCTAGATTTCCCAAATTAAAAAACTAATTCATACAATTATTATTATGAAAATTACTTTTTTATATGTTATAATTGTATTTTAATCTGGAAAATTAAATTTGAATCGTCTTATTTAGTGATAATGTTGCTGGTATGAATTGAATTTGTTGACTTAAGGCTAGCTCACATGTACAACAGTTGTTTGACACAGTATTTATGTTGGTGTGATTCATTTTATATATATAACATGGAAAAAAATGTTGTATATAATATGAAAAATATGTTTAACTAAAATATATCAATTAATACACCCTGAGTGTTTGAAGTTCTTACTATTTTAAAAGAAATTACTCTATTAATAGTAGTTATAATGTGGAAGCCAATCTATCTCAATGAATCCCTAATTTCTCATTTCTCAATAATATAGTTTTGTAGTTTAAACTGAACATAATATACAACTTTGCATCGAAGTTTTGTATATTTTAAAAAAAAATAGGATCTATAGTAATTCATGAGCTGTTCCCAAACGGTACCATCACATTTTGACTATCAATATTATTTTACACAAAACATCAAGTTAAAGACAGTAAAGTTTTACCTTAACAACGTGATACCATACAGAGGATCCTCCAAAATCCACATGAAAGTCTGTGAAAGACCGTTTTGTTGACACAAGGCAATATCTTTGAACATCAGATTTTGGTTCTGAACAATCAGCAGGCCAAGCTATCTCTGACCAGTCAAGTATTCGACTTATTAAGGGTGGTTGAATTGCATCTCTTAGACTGAAATTATAAAATAAAGTTACATTAAAAAAGTAAAACAATCGTGTCATAATAAAATATCAAAGTTCTAAACTAGTCAATAGTAGGGTTGTGTGGCCAAGACACTATTGTAAAAATAAACCTCTATAGTTTTGGCATGTTTGTGATTCATTGGATATATGAGAAAATTATTACTGGAAAAAATGGATGTGCAGTTAATGAGGAAAAACAGAAATTGTGGGCCAGGACTAGATTTTGTTTACCACATGTATTGTGATGCTATTTGGGTTACATACATTTATATTATCTACAATAATGCGATGGGAAAGTTAGAATTTGTAGGAAAATTATCTACAGTTGTGTGAAGTGAGCGGAAAACTTATTTTTTTAACTTTTTACATGCGGTCAGGATTTAAACCCCCGAATGTTCCGCCAAGACAAAATTGGAATGATGTTTAGAAAACCACTTATCCCGGGATCAGTTTGTTAACCTTCATGTAGCGTAACGTTCACCTCATGTTCACATAACGTTCATTTAATGTAAATAAACTAATGTGTTGAGAATCGACATAATGTAATTAAACTAGACTAAAGTGTTCATGATTCATATAACAGTGTATCAACTCAAGCCAAACACAAACAATGAATTTGGTATCTATGAAAACAAATTGTTCAATAAATGAAACTAGGAGTGTGTGAAGTCCACTTCTTTGGTTGGAAGCAAAGTCGAGTCAAATATAGGAAATATTCTCGAAGCCGAATCGAAGTTTGAACATTTTTCTATTTAATTTTGAGTAACAATATTATGTTGACATTGAGTGTATTTATCTAACATCATACTAAATATTATATTTATTTTTTCTTAGCAAAAGTATTTGTAGCTTATTACCAACATATAAATGTTATATTCACTTTACCTTTGTATTAAAAACATTGTGTACAGCCTGAGTGAGTAGTTAAAAAAACATGGATTTGCTTTAATATCAGTGGATTTTCACTGTATGGTGGTTTATTAAACTTTCACTTATAAGATACAAACTAACAAAACAAAAGCGTTAACAGAAGTTCGAAAACAAAAATATTACAGAAAAACACGAATTTGAGTTTAAGTTAATGCGGCGAGTGCGTTTATATGTTTGAGAAGTTCAGTCTTATAAAATTTTAGTTTTTCTGTTTTACAAATAAACAAGGAAACTTTTAATTCTATAAATCCATTTAAATCTTGCCATGTGAATTACTAAAAAATTATGGTTGATTTTGAAAGTGCCTATAGCCAATCTCGAAACGAATATGACCTTGATAATAATTTCACTTATAAATTATTATTAGCACCGATAACCTTGATGATAATAATTTCGCTCATAAATTAGCACCGTGTCTTACACCCATTTGGGTTATACGCAATACACTAATGTGTAATGGTAGGGTGATTGTGAGGTGAAATGGAGGACCTACAGCTTAATGTGGGATCCAAACCACGGCGGAGGCCTGGCATTCCCCACATTCACAAGATGTCTTTCAGAGGTGAAGGAAGGGTTCGACAATCATAAATTCGTGCAGAGACCGAGGACTGAACCTCCAGCACAGAAGTCTAACACCTTACCCGTAGACAGCCAGGACACCACACTCATAAAATAATTCTTCATATAATCTGTATAAAATAAGGAATTTTTGTAGATTTTATTTGATTTTTAATTAAATATATAAGAATTTATCTAAATAAACAGCCATTGTCGTTTAGAGGTACTCACTATTCGCCTAATTTTAAAAATAATTTAAGGAAAATTTCAGTTCATTTTTATTTGATTTAAAATATAAATGTAATATAATCACTAGACATTGAATAATAGACGAAGCATCAACAAGCCGCCGGAGCCAAACATGGGTTTGAATCAAATATGAAGTACACCAAGATCGGCTTTGAATTTTTTGAAGTTTCGTAAACCCCCAAATGAAACCCAAGCATTTTGGACTGATCAGCCTAAAAGTATTTGCAACATAAGCGTACTGGATATGCAAATCACAATGAAACAAGAGGCTATGACTTTTAGAGTTCACGAGAAGAGGACAAACTATAGCAATAAAACCATCTGCACACCATCAACACACAAATTAAGTACCAAATATCAGTGTTGACATTGCTTGCTACATTAATGAAGATAGAACATGTGGTACCCTTCACTCCCTTAAACAACTCTCGGTTAAGTGAAATTCAAGTTAAATGAAACATGATGGCTTCCATTTAAAAACGCAAGGATACCTTTTTTTACGTAACGTAAATATTGTGAATATTAAGTTAACATTAAGTAAATCGTGATCTTGGCATGCAGCAACAGATTTTAAAAATTGCTGCTTAAAGGTCCTCGCATACCAGCATAGTATTGTATACGTACGGTGCCAGGACAGTAGCAGTATGGTAGCAGTGTAGTAGCAGTATGGAATCTTATTGCCGCGACAGTCCCGCACACCGAGATCGTCGACATGTCCCAAGAGCTGTTGAGGAACATCACGAGGAAGAAGCATAGGAGGTTGAAGGTTGAATGAAGTGGGAGGCGATGGCTGTTGAAGAACATCATGAGGAAGCATATAAAGTTGATGATGGGAAGCAAGAGGATACATTGATTGTTGAGGGAGTGACTGAGGAATATTTTGAAGAGGTAGAGGTATCATGGGAAGCTGATCGTTGGATGTATGGGGTTGCAATGCTTGTTGAGGATAAAAGTGAAAATGTTCAGGGTAATAGCTGGACTCTCATTCTAATACTTTTATCTTATATTGAGAGACTAAGTTAAATATTTCAGCCTTAGCGGATACTTGAACATATTTAGGCAACTGCCAAAATGATTCCTCAATGGCTGAAAAAAACTTACTGATGTGCGAGAGGAGGAAGTGTTTGAGAGGGTGTGGTAGGCGACAGCCACCATGACAGTATCGTACGTATATTTCTGCTTTCAAAGTGGGATGGAAAACCACACATTGTATGTATACGATACTATGCTGCTATCATGGTGTTACGATGGGTGTCTGTGTATGCAGCTCCATAGAAAAGCATGGAAAGAGAAAAACATACTATACTTGTACGATACCGTACGTATATGATACTAGGCCAGTGTGCGAGGACCTTTAGTCAGCATAAAAATTTTATAAGATTCATATGTTACCAAAAACCATAATAGACCAATTTTTACAATGAGATATAAAATAGTAAATACAAACATTTTAAAACATGTATTAATGTCTCATTAGAACAAAAACAAAGCTTAAATATGAATATGTCAAGATGAGAAAAATAAAGATATTCTGGAAGCATATCAGATGTTTTAAAGTTGATTTACACATGCAGGACTGTAAACAGATTGAGGAACAAAATGGTTATTATGCTAAGGAATGTTTTAGTCATATAATCAGTAATTGTCAATATGAATCAATCTATATTCGTCCAGAGGATAGAGAAATAATAGGCAAAGAATGACAAGAGTAGTATCTATTTAACATAAGAAATATAACAATAACAGGGACAATGTCGAAGAGCAGAGTGGAGTAAAGATTGAGATAAGGCATAGTAGCGGAGAAAAACACCAATTTAGTTATAGCACACATAAGGATAGATAATTACTCAATCTAATGGTGAAGCCAAACAACCACCTCAATAGGGCAACAATATTATGAATTGTAGGGACATAAATAGAGGCGAAGAACCTTGGAATATATCAAAAGCAGAAAATAGCTTGTATTTATGTAACTGTATATGTAACTGTATTTAACATTAACAAAATTTAACCCTAATTCAAATTGCCGAGCCATCATGTGGCATGTTAGCAAACGACACTCTTCTAATCTAGGTCTGAAAACAATGCCAATATTTAGAATGATCGTAGTAAACAACACCACCTAAAAGCAAGCAATACGGCCAGTGCCTTCACCAAAACCTCTTAAGAAATGACCACCCACCAAGTGGTGAAACAGACAACCACTTTTAAATTTAAATTGGAGAGAATTTCCCAAAAGGGTTTATGTCAAAGATAGAAAATGGCTTCATACTAGCCATAACCAAATTTAAAGAAAACATTCTAAATTCAAATCAAAATTTAGATATTTATATAGAGCTCATAATTCTTGTAGGCTTACAAGCTAACAAACTAGCCAAACAGCCACTTCATCTCAAGTCCCTGGACTTGGAATTTTCAAAATACAAATAAAATATTGTAATGAGGGGCTCGCGCACAAGATAAAGGTTCATGGGTTGTTCACGTGTCGCCGTGTGAACTGCGTGTGTTTTTGAGGATGTGTTGGAACAAAAAGATAATGCAGGCAATGGAATTTGTATCCTCTTTACTTGTATGGTTATAAAATACACATTCCTGGTGACACTCTAACTAAGTAGAAGAGGGTTGCATTGGGAGGGGGTAGCTATTACTTTTGAAGCAAATATTAATAAATCAATATTATATTGAGCAGATTGGAATTGTTTGGTTGTTAGACTTATCATTGTGTATATTTTTTGTTTTCATTATTTGTTAACGTGAATGTTTGATTTAGCTGTGAGTTTTTATTACAAGTTTTTGTTCATATGAAGTGTTCACTTTTAAGTCATTTTTTTTATAAATTTGAAGTAATTTTATAGTATTTTTAAGTCATTTTATAGAACATTTTTAAACAATCAAAATCCGCACGCTATTAAAAAATATTTAAAGTTTATCATTAATGACAATGTCTTAGGTCAGATACAACTTTATCAAAAAATATGTAAACCTCTTGTAAAAAATAATTAATAATAATAGGAAGAGTTACCGGGAAATCAGTTAAGAGGTTTATCTGACAATAACAAAGTTTGTTTATTTTATTTAGAACAATCAAAATGGTAAATACATAATTGGAACAAAATATAACAACATCGCGTGAAGCGCTTATCCTTTCAGACATAAAAAAAACTCCACTGAGATAATGGGATTAATTGACATTACAATATCTGAAAATAGAAAAAGAAAAATATAGTTATAAACTGGTTGCCAGTACAACAGTAATATTAATAGTCATCATGGAAGTCTATGGTTCAAAGTTTGAATATCCCGCGCATTTAGAGAGAAAAGCAATAGCTCCGTTACTACTCTTAATATTTCTACATTAATAAGCTTTAAATCAAATATGAGAAATCACCCTAACATGCGCCTTCAAACAAAATGCAATAATCATGATAAATATGATATTTACATAGCCCTTACAGAGAGGCAAAAAGTGTATAGTTCTTTCGGTTTGAGTAATATGTGCAATACAACGATACTTCATCGTAACCCCTAACACACATTTAAATTTAGGTTATAATAACAAGAAAAACCAAACCGTGCCTTCAAGCCTAAAGAAATCATTATAATGTTAAACCAAAATAATAGAAAGAATAAGACATTAGATCAAGTCTCAAACTTAACACATTAGTGCCCTGTGCTCTATGTAGAATAGTTAACTAGATAACCCCATATACACTAAATATGCAAACGATATCAAGAAAGGATGGGTGGTAAGCCCGAGATGCAAAGTTTGCCAAAGCGTGGTCAAAAATATATACATTAAGTATATACAACAAAACCCAAACGGGTAGTAAGACGCGGTGCTAAATATTATTATATACAACAAAGTGAAATTGTACAGTCAGAATGAATTAAGCCTCGCATAAGGAGGGAGAAAGGCAAGCGCATTGGCAATGGCCTGCGGGAAACATTTCATAGTTTAAAAGTTAAATGGTTATAAGTCCCCAACAATAATTTAGACAAGATATCCCCCCATTACACCGAAAAAGAATTTTGAACATTAAATAATAAATCACGGCCCCTAAGTCGCCGTCCTTACCTAGGTCAGTCGGTGGTATAATGAGTGACCATTGAAAACCAACGTCCCAATATATATTCATTATTGTATTCACAGAGAGAAAGGGAAGGAGGGGGTAAGTCAATAGAACAAACATGACAAGAGTAGGAGGTTCTAGCAACAAGTAGATTATTCTAGATGGTCCTAGCAGCAAAAGTCGTAACTTTGTCTGGCCGCGTGGGACCTCATTCGTTTCCAGCCAGGCATGGATTGACTCCCGAGAATCCCGTCTGTCGAAAGCTCAATTTAGTCTGTTGTGTCAGTTGGAGAGCGGAGGTCAGAGCATGTGCTCTTGTGTTGAAGTTCATCACGGGCGGTGAGTGAGTGTTACCCCATTTGAAATAGCTTTAACTTGTAGCTCGTTACAAATAAAAGGGGCATTTTACATTTGTTGTATCCCATTGATCATTTTTATTTTTTTTATGGTTCGTCTAATGCCTTTAGTTAATGTCTTTTTCATCCCACATATTCCAAAAAGTTTATATAAGATCGTTTTTTATTCTACAGCGTAAAAAGTTTAACCTCACACTAGCATCAAAATAATATTACTTTTGGTTTCCCTGGCTAGGCATAACTATATAAATTATTGTCTTTATTCAGATAATATTGATCAATGAACACCAAACCCTTCTGTAAATATTGCCTGTATAAGCCATTATACTTATCCACCCATTCCCCCCTACCTAACTTTTACTTTCTACTCTAAACTTGACAATAGTATCGAGTCAGAAGTTAAGTGAGAGCATATATTACTATCCATTCAACCATTTAACTGAGCCATTATGATTGATAAATAAACAGTAATGGTGCTTTCTCTTGACTAAGGTGTAATTACTACCCTATGTACAGCTTTAAGTAACTCAAAACGAGTGTATAGCCTACAGAATGTAGGTTTGCCATTCAACCCTATAATGACATATTTTTATCCAATCCCTAACCAGACACCCAACATCTTTCAAATCCATTTTACAACTATCCTCCCATTTATGTCTTGGCTTACTAAGGGATCTTGTTTCTTCAGGTCCCTCTACTAAAATGTTGTGTCCATATTTGTCGTCACATATACACCTCACATGACAGCCTT
>CABFOV010007291.1:2004-29374 GCA_902141375.1 Timema poppense | reverse complement strand
TAAATATGTAAATTTAGGTATTAAATATAATTTAAAATTGCTATATTTCAAACGTAATTAATATATTTTGTTTAAAAAATTAGTTAATATCACAAGTAATATAATTATATCAGATTTTTTTTTACACTAACACTAATTTGTGATGGGAATAACAGGAGAAATTAAAAAAAAATTAACACAAATGTATGTATATTAGACTTTAATAGAGATATGCAAAAGGTGAGGTTATTTTTAGGAGAAAGTGGTGTTATTTTTCTCAAAAAGTGTTGATATTATAAGCTGAAATTGATGTTATTATTTACATAAATATGAGTCGAATTAGTATTCATTAAACAAAACTAGGATAAAAACTGTCTAAATTTGCTATTCATATTGTGTATTTAACTATTTATTAACATATTTGGAGAAAAATTGAATATAAATACGCATAAAACATTTCACGCATAGTAACATCAAACTTGATATATCAATATCATTACCTTCAAGTCTTATAAATAGCAATATTGAAATAATTGATTATAAACTTAGACTTAGGCTAAATAACAACACTGAAACATGTCATCGTAGAAGACTAAACTACTAACAAAAATGGAGAAGGGAATAAAAATTATGAAGATATAGTTTTGCCAAACATGAATGCCTGTAGCACGGCCCATATATATTAATGTCCTTGCTTGGACTTAGCGTGAAATCTTTTAAAGGCCCTCTAAACAAAGAATTGATCTATCAAAATTTAGGTATCATAATGTATAAAAGTAAAAAAATCATGAATTTCAATGCTAACCTCAGATAAAAAATGCTTAAATATCCTGAAAACACTCATTTTTCCGGTGATCCATTTTATGCCTATGAACTAAGTAAAAACGAATACTATTCATATAAATGGCAGCTCTGGTACAGTGCTATCATCAATGTTACCGCGTTGAAAATTATATTTAATAATGTGGTATTTGCCAAATTACAAAGAAATTGTGTTTATTTGAAGAAAAAAAAAGCTTAAATTCGTGTTATTCATGTGAAAACAGAATTCGTGTAAAAATTATGTTTTATCACAAATGCGAATTTTGCATGTCCCTAGACTTAAAAATATATCGTTGGTGAAGCTTCATTATCGTCAAATCTGGAATTATTATGTCAAAAGTTAATATTTTTATGTTTTTTATTGCCTTTGTATCGGTGTTATTTTACAAGAACTGACAAAAGTATAACTCTTTCTATATCCTAATTTAAAGCAATTTGTATATTTGGTTTATTCAGGTGCCGACACCGGACTACACCGGTCGCAAGGAGATTCTCGACTTGTATTTGGGTAAGGTCACCAGCAAGAACATAAATGTAGAGCTTTTGGCACGTGGCACCACCGGTTTCACGGGCGCAGACCTGGAAAACATGGTTAACCAAGCAGCCTTGCGTGCGGCCATTGATGGTGCCGACTGGGTCTCCATGAAACATCTGGAGAGTGCTCGGGACAAAGTGCTCATGGGTGAGTGAGGTCTTGACAGAGGTTTGAGCTTTGAATCACCGGTCATGACTCCTCTACAATCCAATTTTCATAGGAAGGGCCGTTTTAGAAAATTTAAACATGTTATTTGTGTCATTTTAGAAAACATTCTAAATTTAAATAAGTAAGGAGCAGTAATAATTATGGTTAAGACTTCGAAAAACCTAAGGTTATAAGAGAAAGGTGATAGGGTAGTATACTAAAGAAATTAATAAAAAGTTAAAAATTATTAACAAGTTAAAATTAAATAAATTTTAATACTGAGAAACAAGTCAAGCTGTGCTTTCGGCAAGCATTAAAAATATATGAGATAAAAATAAAAAGATTACAAATATTAATGACATAACATAATTATCAAGCCAAATGGTGACCATCATTCTTAAAAATATATACATGAAAAACATATTAAAATAATTAATATCAATTAATCTCAAAATTTTGTTCATACCACTAACTGTGTTCTCGCACGACGACCTTGCGCCATGAATATGGTACTTACGTACCGAAACATGTCGGCCAAAGTTTAACGGCTTCTAAACGCAGATACTTACCCAAGGAGTAACGGGGACTCAAAACACGTTTAAGACTTCGTTTCTTCACTTAAACCCTGAACATTTTTAATAGCTTATGCGTTTTTCAGCCTTATTTCACATTATTTGTATTCCTGTAACACAATACTTTCACATGTTTACTCCATTCAAATTAGCTTTCTTCAGTGTTTGAATTTTAATTGTATATTGTACTCAATTCATTTCTGACTTTTTGCCTAAGTCTGTTATCCTGCGCAGGGCCGGAAAGGAAGTCGCGCATCCCGGATGAAGAAGCAAATTTAATCACGGCATATCATGAGGGAGGTCATGCTGTTGTCGCTCATTACACCAAAGACTCTCATCCCCTTCATAAAGTGACAATAATTCCTCGAGGACCCTCATTAGGACATGTAAGTCATAAAATGATTATATTTTGTTTCGTAAATATCTGATTTGTACAGATAATCGCGAAATATGCCAATTCTAGATATTATTAAAAAGATTTTAGCTATGAATAATATATATGATAAAAAAATATTAAACGTTGAAAGGAGGGTAGAAGGGCAAGGCCTACACACTTACCAGAAAACTGTAGGCCTAAAAGTTCACTGCTAAAACACATAATTACGTAATTTTAGGGGTTTGTGGCTAAACTTGTCATTTAAATTCCAATATAATCTTAAACTACTTGTAAGTGGACTTAACAAAGAGATTCAGTAGCTGTTAACCTATTTTAGACGGCTTATATCCCGGAGAAGGAGCGTTATCATGTCACCAAGGCTCAGCTGTTGGCGATGATGGATACCATGATGGGAGGTCGGGCTGCAGAAGAGCTCATCTTCGGACCGGAAAAGATCACCTCGGGGGCTTCTAGCGACCTCAAAGTATGTTCACTGCAATATTTTGGAGTAATACACAAGCATTTTTTAAATATGTTGTATCATAATATATTTTAGAGGGGCTCATGTGTGGCTTAGCTCAATATAATAATTGAAAAAGCTAGGCGTGTGTGGGTATGCCATTTTGACTTTGGGAAATTTTGTTGGGATCCCTTTTCCATTCTCATTATATATTCATGCCATCTCGATGATGAAGATGATGATGATTATGAATGTTATAATGACTGCATTATTGCAACTAAATATTAAGTTTTCTTTTCTAGAGATATATTACTAGTTTGGTAAAGAGGATAATTAATTAAGATAAGCAAAAATAGAATGAGTAGATATATTATTGGTAAGAATATTATTTCTTGTCTTCATTAATTAATTAATTTTCTAGGAGTGTGCTAAGCTTTTAAACCTCGACACATTTCAGCAACTTAACTTAAAAACAATCCCGGCTTTGACAACCTACTAAGCTTCACCAATAAATATATTGGGTTGACTACCAAAATACTCCATTTATGTTCAATTACTGCCATTTTGAGCTGTTATATGCTTAACGTCAATATGTTTTTTCAAGCATAAAACCACTAGTAAAAAATATTTCAACTTGGGCTCGGCTTCAAGAATATCTCATTATATTCGATTTGAGTTTGTTTCGGATTTAAAAAGGGAACTTTGCACACCCCTATTATTCTCCATACTTATATTCATTGATTAACCTCTTAAGGTTGTATAATGTTTTTCAAGGTTTGTTGGAAAAATGAATATTTGATTTTGTGAAATAGTGGTTTCACTGTAATTTATCACGTTTTTTCCCCCCCACAGCAAGCAACATCAATCGCAACCCACATGGTTAAGGATTGGGGAATGTCTGAGAAAGCTGGTCTCAGAACTTACGACGGCAACAACGGCTCTTTTGTCACGGTGAACGAAGTCAGCCCAAACACAAATGATCTAATAGACACAGAAATCAAAAGGATAATGACGGTGAATATTTTTGATTCAACTTTTATGATTTATTCTTTAAAAAACACCTCTTGAGATTTTTTTTTAACTTTGTTCTATTCGCCATTTTATTAACTCTATTATGTTGGGCATAATATTACAAACATTTTCATTTTCTCTTGTTTAGTAAGTATTATAGTTGTGAATATTTTCGGACTCGAGCTTATGATGAATTTTGATGACTATGTGGCCCTGAATACAATAAAGTGAGATCTTAGCATTTGGTCTGTGGTTTGGGTCTATGGCCAAAACAGTTAAGCATGTTGCTTAGATTATATTTATAATCATATCTGGGGCTTTTTTTATTTATAAATTTTGCTTCCATAGCTCAAATTAAGGTAGTTTACTGATGACTAGTTTTTAAAAAATTTGAATTTTTAAAAGGTTTTAACATTTTTCTTCAAAATGGGTATCTAGAAATTTTGCCGCAAACTAAAATAAGACTTTTTAAGGAAAACTTTTTTTTTCTATTTTTTTCAATCGACTTTTTGTGGTACTTCAGGTACAGGAAAGAGGTGTATAATAATAAGAGGGAGAAAATAGAATGAAAAGAAAAACTAAGTTCACACTTTACATTGCTGCCACTGGACAAAGAGGTAATGACTCCCTCTTGAAGAAAATCATTAATTTACCGAATCCCTGGACCTAAGTGAACTCTTCAGGAGGGAGTGTGAAGTGCGTAATGCAGCTTCTTAATGTATTTCTATATTATTATTTTTTTTAAGCAAAACTATAATAAGACTATGTGAAAAAGTATGTAAAATTGTGTCTTACCATTAATATTTTTCAGGAGTCATATGATAGAGCAAAAACAATTTTGAAAACTCACCATAAGGAGCATAAGATGCTAGCAGAAGCCCTGCTGAAGTACGAAACTTTAGATGCCGATGATATCAAGGCTATCATGAAAGGAAAAGATACGCCAGACAAGACTCTACTAGCATGATATTTCTTGATTCTTCGCTTTCCGTTAATTAAATTTAGGTTAAATGACATAAATATTTATACTTAAATAAATGAAAACGACAAAAATATATATGTATTGTTTATTTTACCACTGCTTTATATTAGATATTTTTACATTTTATCTAATCATAATAATAATAATCTCTCTTATTTATTAAAATTAATAGTTGCTTGATGACTTAGAAATGTATGAAAACAATTTGGAAATAAGTAATATAATGTTTAAATGATAAGGGAAGGAAGTAGGGGTGTGCAAAGTCTATGTTTTCAATTCGAATCAAACTCTGATTGAATAAGTTATGGTGTATGAAATATTATCGAAGCCGAATTGGAAGTTTGAATATTTTCTGATAGTGGTTTTATGCTTGAAAAAATATTGTATTTTGGTTATTTATTTAAATTAATGCACTAAAATTAGTTTGCAAGATTTCTTTTTATTATGATAAATCAAGTTATCACAACTTACGATTCAATTATTTAAGATTTTTTGTCCGTGTGAATATTAACTTGTAATGTACATAACACCTCATAGGGGCAATAATTGACTATAAATTGAGTATCTTAGCGTTCAATATTTTATTTTATTAAGCTTGGCACATCCCTAGAAGGAAGCCCACCAGAAAGAGTTGGGTTAGGGCTCGATAGAAAACATCTCTCTTCGTTTAATCATATTTTGTGCACACTTACATTTTTCTGGTTACTGTAGCTGTGAAAGTGGTGATTATATTGACCTTTCTTGCATCCAAATAGTGATGTGTTGAATCATTACCTTTAAAACATCATCATCATCATGAACTGTTTCCAGCCTGTAGCCGGGTATGTTTAATAAAATGCCTCTGTCCTTTCGCCATTCTTCCTCCTTCACTCTCTTCCTCCTTCACTCTCTTCCACTCTCCTCCTCACACTTTCACTCTTCTTGCTATCTGGTCCCGCTTGCGGTCTCTTCCCAACATACTTCAAATCCATTAATCTTCTTGGAATCCTCTCCCCTTACATCCTCATTACATGTCCATACCATCTCATCCTAGATTCCTCTACTATCTCATGTACCCCAACTCTTGACCGTACATCTTCATTCCTAATCCTATCTCTTCTGGTGACAGTTAGCATGCTCCTCAATAACTTAATTCCCATGGCTTCCACTTTCCTTGTTTCTTTTATCCAAACTACAAAGAATGTTCATTCATTGCACCTACACACTAAGGAGGATATAGTTTGAGTCTGTAGAGGTGGGAAGATGTAAATGTAAAGAAAGTATGAAGAAATTAAAGAACTTGTTGTTTTTATCAAGACCTAACCTAACGATCCTCATAGGTTGGGTGCTGCGAAGGCTTCTGATAGCTTATATAAATGATTAAAACTAACTTAAGCCATAAATGATGTAATTTGACTATTGTACTTAATTAATGATGAGTGTTATTAAAGGCAGCACATTTTTTTTTATCCACTACATGTGTTTCGGTCAAATGTGCGATGTAGTGTTGTTATAAACTATAGAGTAGACTGGCTGTCACCTCTTTCCTTTATTCCTGTTGTATATTATGTGTACCCTAATAATTGATTATAGCGTGTAAATTCAAATAATGCATTCATTACAACTATATTCTGACAATATTAAAATCCTAACTTTGCCAAAACAAAATTTCTTTGTCAGAGACAAGCATTCTTTCAAACCAAATACAAGCAAAATAGCAATTTTGACTTCTTGAAAAATATTTTTTATACAAATAAACTTAGTTTAAAAAAAAACCAAACCTTTTTACTCTCCTACTTGCAATTTCAGAAATATAAAAAGTTTATTACTGAGGGGTGTAAAAAAACATATTTTGAGAGTCTTTTATACTCCTCTTATCTACAAACTCCACAGCCCTGCATACTCCTCTTATCTACAGACTCCACAGCCCTGTGAAGAAATTTAAACTATGTTCGTTCAGTAATAATAATGTTTTCATTTATGAAGGTAGTAGAAAAATTATCTGTTTTTTGTTGGTTTTTTACTGATTTGTACTGAAGCAATATTTTATTTATTTTGGCAAAAAAAAAGTTTTGCTATAAAAATGCAAACACTAACCTTTTCTCGCATTTCCTATATCCCCCACCCAATAGACAATATCCAAACTGCGAACATGAAGTGGTATTGGTTTATTTAGTGTCATGTGGTTTGTATCGAAGCAGTGAGTGTTCATATGTTTGAGGTAAGTTTGTCTTGGACTTTATTATTGTTAAGTTTTGTGCTTTATAAGCAAATGCAAATAGTTTCTATATAAAATAACTTATTATTTGGCTGGCCACCATTATTTGGCTTGTTTTAAATAGGCTAACTAAAATTGAAACTACCTGTGGTTTATTTAATCAATGCAATCATCGATGCATAAATAAATAATACATTGGTTTAAAGTCTAACTAGAACATTAAGTTATATCCCAACAAAGTAAAAATGGTGCCAAACAACTATTTGATTAAACATTGAAAGGAGGCTAGTGGGGAAAGGCCTACACACCTGAAAACGGTAGGTCTCAAAAGTTAACAATCAAAACAAGAGCATAATCATGTAACTTTTGGGCAACCTCAATTTCCTTCGGCAGAAGTGTTAGAAACAGATTGGACTAAGGCGGCATCGCTAATGGTTGATCATGATCAATCTCTAGCCAAACTGCCATAGTCTATGTACCTTGAAAATTAAATAATCAAATGTTTAATTGTGAATTTTTAGGCCTACAATTTTCTGGTTAATGTGTAGGCCTTTCCCTTTTATGATTCTTTCCATGTTTAATCTAATGAATCTATATATAAGTTTCAGGACTAAAACTATATCTTACTGTGCTTTACTGACTTTTTCACTCTGATTTACTCTAATTTAGACAGGAATAGGTACACTAAAACTGTGTTCTCTGGGATTCATTTGAATGATCGTGTATTTGTCTGAATTTCTTGACCAGTCATAATCTTTGACATGTCCACGACTGGCTATTCCTATTTTCTTAGTCAAGTGAAATATCTTATGTCAACATCACAGGACTATGCTACACTCAAATAACTGTAAACAAGAAGTATTTTTTTCACCCAAGTTAATAATATACGACCACCGCCAGTCTGGTAGAAGTGGTGTACGATTGAGGGCTTACTGACCATTGGTTCCCACTAGATAAATACATGACTGATGTCGTGAGTCATACGTAGGATCCCACCATTATGAATACAAAAAACACTTAAGGAATTGGCAAAAAAAAAACAATATGCTAAGTAAACTGGTGAAAATGCCACAGAGAAAAATAAGCTAAAGTTAATTATTAGATTAAGTTTAATTGGAATGAATTTATATGACCAACATATGGTATTGGTCCTACTAATGATAATTATGGGCGTTGAGAGGAATTTGGGGAGGAGGCGCTAAGTTTTTAAATAAAGTCTATCTCTAGGGTACTATTTTAAATGGCTTATTTATGCATACAATTTTATTTATTTTTTTAATCCAAGCAAGACCTACTCCAAATAGATTCTAAAAGCATTTAATTTCAAAAATGTGATTAGGGAAGACCACTTTCAACAAGTTCAAAAAGCATATAGTGTTTTTAATATAAAAAAAAGTCCAAGCTAGGTCTATTAAAAATAGTTTCTAATGGCACTCCATTTTTAAAATTTGCTAGTGGAAAACTACTTAAGCCTCAAGTAACTCAAATTCAAGCCCTATAGGACTAGCCTAATTAAAAAACGTAATTTTCTAAGTTATTTTACTTATTTATTATTGTTGGACTTCCATGTCTACTACCCGCCAAGTCCTGAAATAACATTTTCTTGTTTATCGCTATCACACCAAGGTCCTGCGGTCTGCCATTTTGATACCACAACTTTAGCCAATTGAACGCCCGAGCATGAATCTAAGACATCCAATTTTCAAAAATCTCAATAGCTTCGAGAGTAGTCTAAATTTCAGCAGTCGGGGTGAAAACCTCAAATAACTTAAAGAGGAGCTTAACTTTATTTTTCTTTCAACCAGACAAGGAACACTACAAACAACTTATGCCTTATAGTGTTCAAACTATCCGTTAATTAAATGTGCCGTTTATATATGCCGTCACTGCTGCCTGAGAATTCAACTATTATCTATATATAGATAGATGTATTTTGTTATATTTATTTGGAGCACATGATTGAAAATATATTTTTAGAATTAATGGTAAGCTAAATAGTTTATCAGGCATATACAACAATATTATTATAAAGTAGCTTACCAATAATTTGCATTGTAGAATAATATAAACTCATCTTCAATACAAAGTAAATATAATTATATTATTTGGCTTTGGGCTTTGTCAATGTTTTTCAAATGCTCGTAATTGTGGCTGAGAAATAATATATAATTTATTAATAATATCTGAAAACCTTTTAAATTGTGGGTACTAATAATTTCATAGTTTAGAAATACATTCTCACAAACAACTGAGGATGTTCAGTTTCTTAAGCAATTTGTTTCAGACCTATATTTTAGCTTGGGCAGTGCATTGTACATCATTCTATAGCCGTATCACTATATCACCCAATAAAATATGTATAAATATAGAGTAAAACTAGTTTAACACATGCAGTAGGTGGAAAATAACATTGTAAATTGGTATAGACGTATCCATGACCATGAGTGGGTGTTGGGTGGACATAATTAAATTAAGGTTAGCTTAAAGGTGCTGGCCATTATTCCTCACTTTGATTCGAAAAGTCGTGGTTCATTAGTTAATTATATTGAACATAAGGAAGAGATTTTAATTTTTACTCAAGGCAAATGCTGATAAATGTTATATTACTTTACCTACTCACTTATACATTCCTACATATTGAGTCGTTGTGGTTGTGTGTTTTTTACAGCTTTTATAAATTTAAAAAGATCAAATTGGAAAGTCATGGAACAAACTCAGAAATGTGGTAGGTAGAGAATAAACTTGAATGGTGAAGCTTTATTGTAGACGTCTTATATTTTACTTAAGGAATTAAAGGAATTTACATGGCAAATATTCCATTGCTGTTGTGATTATAATTTATGGTAAATTAAAACTAAATGAATATATAGTAACGGTTAAAATAAAAATTCAGTCCAAAATCATTTTACTATCGTATAACTTATCATATAAGCCATAAAAATACTGACACTCCATATATCATGCTTCCTTCCAACATATCTGAATGACTCTGTGTTAGAACGTACAAATAAGACACTTTTATTACCTATTCAATACTGTATTATTTTTAATCAGCTGAATTCAGTTTGCTGCTACAAACAAATAAGATAATTACCATCCCTACATCATGCGGAAAGATTTTGAAAATAGGTAGCCATACTGTTGAATTTTTATAATTATATTTGAACTTTATTCTAAAAAGAAGCAGTTTTATCACTATATAAGTATTTTAACAATAAAAAAATTTCAATAGCATTCAAAAGTAGCCAAGTGTACTAGTTTAAAAAAAATCTTTAAACACCTACAATGGGCACCACATTTCTCGATTCAGTTAACTAGCTTGTTATTACGTTTCAGCACAGAGAGCTACTACACTGAATTGTAAGAAAATTTCAAAAAGATTCACACGCCTTACAAACTTGGTCAACCTTGGACCGCATGTAAAATACTACTCACCCAGTGTTAACACCTAGATATTTTAATTTTGATAACAGGCCTAAACAATACACAAATAGTAGCATTCAAAATCGAATCAGGAATAGATTATTGATCAGGGACCCTAAACTGCTAGGTTGACCACTCGGACACGGATATATGATATTGGTTGATTCCTTAAAGGAATTCCAATGTAAGATAACTGTCCCTAATATAAACGGGATTAAAAACAAACAATAATATTGTTTCTATGTCGGTGTCCAAAATGAAACAATGATTTTTACAAAAGATAATAGTAGTTTTAACGGCGCTATTGTAGATTTAAGCAACGTTTATGATATTCTGTCAAAATACAAACATATATCTACTAGGGTTTCCATACAATTTATTTTTCACTTTCGGAATAATTTTATAATGTATTAATAAATGTATTTTCAGCAACATGTATGCATATTTGCAAATATCGATCTATTACTAAGGTAAAGATACTCCACTCTCCAGTATAAATTAAATATTTCCTAATATTCTCTTGAAGAAGACATATATTTTCTATTAGGAATTAGTTAAGATAATATTAAGGAAATATTACAAATCATAACGCCATTACATATTTTATTGAGTCTAATAAGTGAATAAAAATTAATTCACTAATCTTGCAAACTAGTCATATCTTTTATACTTATGAACTTAGGCAGACGTCACGTGACTTGTTCGACGGCTCCACACTTTGGAAGGGTTCACTTGTTCTGTTAGATGCAAGAGGGATGGGCATTAGATCTCTACGGGACCGGGATCGAATGTTTTGCTTCTCTCGGTGATAAATTGTTATCGTGTGTGGTTTAATTTTATGTCGACTGATTATGTTATTCTGTGGGTTTTATGCCTCAATCAAGGAAGAAAGTTAATGCTTTCCCGTGTAAATATTATTGATAGTGAAACATTATAACGACTTTTCAGAATGCGTGAAAATTTTTATAGTAAGTTGGAACTGTTTGTTTTTAATGTTCTAATATAGGCCTATTGGTTTCAATGTAGGTAATTGACCTTCTATTGACCAATTATTTGTTTTTGTTAGATATGTTTTGACTATAATTTGTTACTGTGAGGCTATGTTTAGTTATCGTCTGTATTCCCAAATTTATTTTGAAGCAGATTGAAATCATGCTTTAGGTAAAACATTTTCTCTTTAACAATACTCATTTTGGGGAAATGTTGCCTTTTTCAACCATTGGCCTTATATTTTTGATTTGTTTGACAGTTAGGTTCACCTCACATCTTAGGCTTGTCAAAATCCATAATTATAGGCTAGAGGCCCATACTAATTTTACTTTTTGAAAGTGATCATTGTTTTTGTAACTGTTTAGTGAGATTTTTTATGGGGGCCTAGCCCTTCAATTTGCTTTGAAGATATGGAAGACATTAGACGAGGTTTAAAATTTGTTGTCTTGATAATAACTAATTGTTTTTTATTTTATGTTCTATTTCTATTGGTACTCACAATAGTTAGAAACTTGATGCATACCCAATATTTATTTTTTATTTTATGTTCTATTTCTATTGGTACTCACAATAGTTAGAAACTTGATGCATACCCAATATTTATTTTTTGAACATAATATGCTCAAACTTATGTTTGGCATGAGGTAGCAGTTCACTGGTAGCAATTAAATGCCTTTTAATAAGAGACTGAATTGGCAAACCAATAACTATGTAGGTTTAGGGAATAGCATACATACAAAGAGGGCATGAGTCTTTATTATTTTACTGTCATATTATGAAAAATTTTAACAACCTACAAAAAATGTAGGCCTATAAATTGGTTTAGTATAAATTTGTCTTGGAACATTAAAAAATATTTTTTTTCTAACTTTTAACTTGAGATATATTATTAGATTAAGGCTATTGTTTTTTAAAATTAAAAAAATTAAAATAGTTTTCAAATAAATAGGCCTATAATTGTTTAGTCACCATATCTTTGTACCTGTTTGAGTTAGACGCTTAGGTGTAATGTGTTGGAAATGAGGAAGGTTGAATTTAGCAGAAGCATACTCAAAATTTTTGAAGGTAGAGAAATCTTTTAGGAAAAACCACTCCACCAGGATTCAAACTCTATCTCCCGGTCATCAACAGTCCAGTCTATTGCGAGAGTGACGTGTCAGAGCAGTTGACCACTAAAGTGGGTATTATTATAATAATTAGTTCTGTATTTAAAAGTAGGGCTGTGGAATGAATGGTAGGTTTGATGTAATTTTAGGTGGAATTAGAGAGTTTGAGTCTTAAAAATATAGGCCTACTGACTCTGAATTCAAAATAAAAAATACCATATATTTTTATAGGCCTAATATTATAACTACCGGTAACAATACATATTTTAATTTTATACATTTTTATTTTTCATGGCCAATATTTGTAATTTATATTTACAAATTTATTTAAATATACATTCACAATGCCAATGAAGCTTCCCATGAAGTTATATTAGATAATTTCACTGCAGTAAATTTCTCATAAAGTACTAATTAATATATACTTAAGTCATTTTTGAAGGATTTAGTTTGACAGTAGAAAAATGGTGCACTCGCATTCAAAACCTTGATGCACCAACTCCCCAGCCCTGTTTAAAAGCATACCTTATTTAAAGATAACTGGGCTATGTCCTACTTATCTGAACTAGACCCATGCCTATCTCTCAAACAATACTGTATAAGTTACATTTAATTTTACATAACTAATACCCGCCTAGGTGGCGTAGTTGGCTAACGCGCTAGTCGTGTTGAGCTCGACTGCTGAGGACGGGGAGACCGAGGTTCGAATCTCGGTCGGGCGAACTGGGTGTGGTTTTTCCTAAAAAGTTTTCCACTCTCCCTCCACGCAAATGTGGGTTCACTTCCTCTAATTCAACCTTCTCAATTCCTAATCCATTAGAGTAATTAGTACTTAAAGTGTATAACCCGAACGGGTAGTAAGACGCGGTGCTAAATATTATTTACATAAATAATGTGTCTAATTCTCAATAAATGGGAGAATTAATAAACCTAAAATAGGTATTTAATATAGCCTAATAAGTTTACAATAAGCGTTTTTTTTTTAACCTGTGGCATTTTTACAGTGCATCATTTTCAACGTGGCCTTTTTCATTTTCTTTCCAGGTATAAACTTATTTTCTCAACTAGATCTATATTATTAGAATTCACCAAGTGTCCTAGGATCCTTCTTAAGTAACATTGTTAATGTGTGGTGCTGTAGTTTAGAGAAGAGTTTTTTTTGAACGCCATACATCTTTACAGCCTATTTATTCATTGAAGTAAAAAATGTTGAACCGAGAAGACTGAATTTGCCTGCCTGCTTCTTCATAGAATGGACACATCTCTTTTTGTGTTCATTCTAGCCATATTATACAATGCTCAAGGTGAGAATAAATCAGTAAAAAAAACTTTATTTACAGTCTGATTTTCATAGTAAGATCGTTATATAAAAACTGAAGACTTCTGTTTACACAATCAGTAACTGAAATAAATATTACAAGTAGGTACCAGTAGCCTATTTACATTCTTAGCCTGTTTGATTAGTTGTGTGAAGTTAAATTATACAATAATCCATAAGGAAATATTATTGGAAGCTTTTAATATTGCCATTTTATAATTAATACATCAAATAAGACATATTTCTACACAGTTAAATTTTAGTGACTTTACAATCAATGTTGGTTGTTGAAAGTGGGCTTACTATAAAAATCAGACTGTAGTTTTACAACTCTGTCGGTTGCATGTTTGTCTACTGAGCTAAGGGTCCCAGGTTAGATACCTGCTATGATCGAATAATTTATCATTGGTGAAATGTGAGTTTCCCCTTTCACAGTGATGAATTAACGGCCGGGGGACTGGATGCTGTGTCTGTCCTAGATTTAATTTAGTTTATAAGTCGTGTGTTGATATAATCAGTTGGTTCAGAAAGTGCATGTTAAATACCTCAAATTAATGAATAAATGAAAATCAATCAACCTTTTCTTTTCCTGGCAACCCGCCTCGGTGGCGTAGTTGGCTAACGCGCTTGTCGTGTTGAGCTCTACTGCTGAGGACGGGGAGACCGAGGTTCGAATCTCGGTCGGGTGAACTGGGTGTGGTTTTTTCTAAATGGTTTTCCACTCTCCCTCCACGCAAATGCGGGTTCACTTCCTCTAATTCAACCTTCTCAATTCCTAATCCATTAGAGTAATTAGTACTTAAAGCGTATAACCCGAACGGGTAGTAAGACGCGGTGCTAAATATTATTTTCCTGGCACATTTGTACCCACCTAAAGAATGCTGTCATTGATGCATTGTCTACATATTTGATATGTCTACTGGCGTCATGTTGAAGATAAGTTTTAAGCTTGAATAATATTAATTTTTATCCATGGGTCTTAATTTAAAAGTGATCGCTATATCTGCAAATTTATAATTTGTAATGTGTCTGTCATTGATTAAATATGAAATTGTTATAAAAAAATGAAATCAAAAATAAAGGTAAAAAACAAAACATATTTTTATGCAGTTTTTTTCTTTTTGCTTGATTTTTTATAATTACATTTATAGTATTTTAAAAACAGACATTTGTGATCAGGCTTGCTACCTTTTTATTTTGGTGGTCTGGGAACCTGTGTGTTAAAATTGAAACTTAAAAAGTGTATTGAAACTGTAAAAATACAAGTAATAACTTTGTGGTGTAATGTTGTTACAGTAGGGGACAAGAGAAAATGTCAGTGTTTTTCTATTTTTAAAGCACAACTTTTTTTGGACAAAATAAATTAAATATTTCTCTAGTAGAAAAATAGTTTAATTTAATTGTCTTTCCATGTTGATATCAACAGTTCTTGAATATCTTATCAAGGGTGTCCTGGAATTTAACAACTTTTTATCTTAATTAAAAAAGTTTGTCACCTAATGCTTCTATAGTCTTGACAAGATATTCAACAATTGTTGATATAAACATGTAAAGACAATTAAACTGTATTTTTATATTGAAGTAATATTTTACCAAAAATGTTGGCCTATAAAAAACTCAAAAAACATGAAACATTTTCTCGGAAATTTAAAAGCTAAGATAAGTTATATTTATGTGGTGAACAAATTTGAGTGCTACTGTATTGCAGGATCTCAAGTGTCAGAATCACGACTGTGTGCTCATGTGTACAAAAGTGTGGAGCATTTCTCAGTGCACCCGTTGCCCGATGAAGAGTCTTCGGAAGACTACAGCGCTGCTGAGATACAGGTGAAGAGTTATATCACATTTAGTGGATTCAAGGTTGATACACATTTGGAAAGGTCAGGGAATTTGGTGCGCTAGAGTAAAGTCTGGGAGAAATGGAGATTTTTTTTAAGAAAGTGTGTTCTTATATTCAGATATTATTTTGCAATTTTTTTTAACACCCAGTAGAAAACCATTAGGCTACCTAGTAGGCCAACCACTTGGTTTTAGCTTCAAATCATGTGATTTTGTAGAATGCATAGGCTACGGTAGTGGTATTTTTCTTTGTCTAGAAAACTCTAAAGTTATGATACAGTATTTTAAAACTTAAAAAATGTTCATTAAGAGAGCTTTACACATATTATTTAGCTAAACATTTATTTGAGGGTCTTAAAACAAATGTGAAAAACACGCGAGAAAAACTAAAAACTGTATTATTTTGATGCAGTATTATATTTTATTAATCATGTGACACCACAATATTGCACTCATATTTAAAGCGCAAAAATATTGTTAAATAAATATTTATTTTAACTGGTTTTTCATTATAACCGATATAGCATTTTATTGGCTAAATGTCGCAATTCTTTTTGTCTAGTTTGACTAATTTATTCTTAATCCTAGTTGTATCAAAATATTTAAATACTAACTTACCTAATCATGCTGTTCCCTAGTTGGGTAGGCAAAAAACTATACATATACCAGCTCAAAAAAACAACCACTCTTTAATCCATACTCCTTATCTTTATCCTCGCCTCCTTATCCTTACATACTCCCTTTGCTTCATACATGCTCTTTTATTCTTAAAAACTCTTAAAATTAATCATTTTCACACATTTGGCCACAACATTTAGCCATGTCCTATAATGCTTACGCCTTTGATCCACACACACTCTACCTTCATATATTTGATTCGTCACTTGATCCACACTCATACGCTCAATATACCCAAACCAACTTAAGACATTTTTATCATTGACCTATTGGATTCTCTTTAATTCTTCACGCCTTCAGCACCCATTCATTACTTACTCTATCCATATGAGTTTTCCCACATATGTTTCTTAGATATCTCATGCCAACCCCATTCACCTTGCTCTTGTGTTTATCTGGACAAACCTATGCTTCACATCCATTTAACAACGTTGGCATTAACACACTTTTATATACTGCCATGTATACTTGAAAATTCTCCTATAGTATTTCAAATGTTTTTAATCACTGTTATCATAGTAACAAAAAGTGGAAAGAGGAGAACTGCAAAAAAATCTTTAAAATATTCTTATTTTACAAGGCTATATTTTATTGCAATCTTAGCTATGTTTCTTTACTAAGCCATGAACTCTAATAGATTCCAAAGATTATGTCACACATGAATAAGCTGGATATGTGAAAATTAAGGAAATCGATGTTTAAAAACATAAGCCTCTAAAAAGTAATGCTTTTAAGTTTTAATGTTTATAACTATGACTAAAAATTGAGGTAATGGGAAGTTTTAATCTTATTTACTAAATAATAAACATGGGGGGAAAACAGGGGCTTAATTATAAACATTGTATTCCAGAGTGTTGGGAATCAAAAAGTTGAAAAGTGTGCCAAGTCATCAAACCATTGCTACGCCCTGTGGCAAGAAGACTATAGCATCAATGGCACTGGCATCACCATTATGGGTCAGGGTGAGTACAATGCTTCATGTTTTGTGTGTATGAGTGTACCTACTTCCGAACCTTCTATAATAACCAGTTGCTTTGGTTTTATCACATTTGTTGAATCGGAAACATTTTAGTTAAACTGAAAACCAGGTTGGTTTTAGCCCGGTGACATAAAACTTGATTGTCCAGTCATAAAATCAGACTAAATTATTTTAAATGTGCAGCTAAATGTTCTTTCTAAAACCTTGACCACTTGACAGGTAAAGATTTTTGGTTTGTCGTTTGTATGTGTGAATCTTAATTTTTCAATTTAAAGCTTGACTAAATCAAATTTATGAGATATTCTCAAAACAAATTATTTCTCGATTAGTTATTTTTGAAATTAATGCTTATTTCGTCAATTAAATTTTGCGATATAGACCAACATTCTGAGGCAATTGCAAATTTTTTGGAAGAACCATCTTCGACCATCTTTACCCAAGTCTTGTAGGCACATGGTGCCATGGGAAATAAACTGTACCTAGTGTGTCACACAACCACAGAAGAAAAAAATGTATCTGCTAGATCTCCACTTTAAAGCAGTGAGGTTGGAAACATCCTTTCAATTCACATTACTGAGAATAGTTTTAAAGAGGAAATAAAGAGGAAAAAAAAAATCTTTCAAAAAGTGACATGTGTGTTTCTATTAAGTTCATTCTACTATTGGGGTGAGAGGTTTATATCTGCTTGAACTAGAAACACATGGCCTTAATGTGGTTTGAATAGGAGGAAAAAAAAAAGTTAACCAAAATCTGAACAGTCCCCCTACTTGTCTTACTACTTCCTTCTTAAGATGTGTCACACGCATTTTCAAAAGTATTGCAGTCAAGTGCATGCTCCAATGAATTGAACCATATCACAAGCGAACACTGATGAATACCATAAGACAGGGTGTTCCAACATTTTTCATCCCAGGGGCCAAATGTATCAGTTTGCACCGCGGGCCGAAGATATATTAAGTAATTACATCAACTTAATATAGGTCTACAAGAAACAGTTAATAAACCATTACTTTCAATACTTTTAGTTTGGTAGAATCTTTAAAATTTTACTGCCAAAAAAGTTTATCAATCTGCCTAAACTGTATTAAGAAACACACACACACACACACACACACACTTGTTCACCAAACAATTTAGCATTATAAATATATATTTAAATTAATAAAATAAATGCAGGATAAAATGTAATCAATATCTTTTTAAATACATATTTTTATTTGAATCATTAGCTATTTATTCAACATCCGTCATCAAGGGTTTACTTAATTTTCCTCCAAGATAGCACGAGGGCCGCATTTGGCCCGAAGGACGCCAGTTGGACCACACTGTTATATGACACTAAACTATAAAGTCTTAAAAAAAATTGAGTTACATATCTTAAGGTTAAACTAGAAGTGGATGAGTGACTTCCTTTTGAAACAGCCTGGGTTGACACAGTAAGTTTCTTTCATCGTTGTTAGTTCCTGGTTAGTTTTTTACCACATGCATGATTGAAAACAGGGATGTGGTTTGTCCAGGAGTTGATTGACTGTAAGGCAAACATTTTGATCAGGGCCAGGAAATTCATTTACTGTCATGTGCAATGAAGGCTTTGGTCTTGACATGTTCCATATATCTCTGTTCCTTTTCTTGAGAACATACAAACTTGGCTTTGAATATCATTTATCATGATCGGGGTGGCTACAAGCAGGGAGAAACCCGAACAAGCCTGGGATTTTATTTTGTCACGGATGAGAAAATGTTGGGTGATTTGATAATATAAGTTTTTTAGCCACCTTCATTTTTCTATTTTAGTAGGTTTAAAAAAAAACTATAAATCAATGATTTTTCAAAACAATTAGCATTAAAAGCTATGAGCAATTTCAAATAAAATCTTAGGACTAAGGATAGGATGACCATACAATCCATATTGTAGCACTGAATTTAAATAACATTTTCTTTATTTTTGCTAACCTAAACAAACTAATAAAATAAATTTAATCAGTTGTAGGTGATCATTGGAAGGAAATTATACAATTATTAATTACCTTTTTTTAGTACCACATCTTAATACCCATTCAGTTTATATGCTTATGTAATAATTATGCTAATAGGTTAGGGGATAAGAAAAGTGGAATATAGGGGAAGTGTACCCACATTTGCATGCAAAGAAGGGGGGGGGGAGGTGAAACCGCCTCGGTACTGTTAAGAAGAATCAAACCACGATCTCTCCGTTATCGGCTGTCTAGTCTATTTCAAGAGTAGTGTGTTAGACCATTACACCACCAAAGTGGGTTGCTTTATTACTAGATTTTGGCAACTCACTCTATTGCGTTTGTGATAGCTTAGACCAGTGTGTCACACACTTTTTATGTTCATGGTACACTTACCAAACCTAAATATTTTGCGGCACTCTGTTTTGTTTTCGCACAACAAAAAATAGTTTACACATCCAGTTAAATGCACCCAGTCTAAAGGTATGGTAAATCAGAATTAGGAAAGTACGGGTATATGCTAATTTTTTCCTGGCGTAACTTCAAATGTTCAAAGATAAAAGGTTGTAGTTGTTTTTCTGTTCCCGCTTCTTTAACATTTGGAAACATCCCATTCAAACCGTTAGTAATAATTAGTGTTAACCATAACTTTAACTTTGCACGAAAGCTTTTGATTCGGTTAGATGTACGAGTAAGTAGGAAATGCGAAGGACATACAGCTGCCACTCTTACCAACTTTATTCGTGTTCTCATTGTACAGGGATATACGGTGTTCTAGGCTGTGGCCGCTTTGCAGATCCAATTTGCCACTACGACACACCAGTGTGTTACAGCATACTGTTTATTGAACACAATGGACAGATTGGAAATTAAAAATACATAGGAGGCTTCATTGTAATAAAAAAAATCAAATTTTTAAGCAAAAATAATTCCAACTTAGTACCAAAAAAGAAAAGAGAAGTACCTTATTTAAAGAATTTTAAGAAAGTCCCTATATATTTAATAGAAAGTTAAAATCTTTTATATGCAACAATAATGTGAATTCTTTTATGCAACAATAATGTGAATGTCAGTCTTTAATTCTTGTTCCAAAGTCACTTTCATAAATGATTAACAAATGTATGCCCTTAAACAGAGACCTTTAATTATTTGTGTATCTTTGAATATGATAAAACAATGTTAACATAGGTCTGTGCTCTCAAATATGGCACCTATTTTTTTCGCGCCCAAATCTATCAACTTTTGGGAATTGATTTTTCTTGGAAAAACAAATCATATGCAATTGAAATGCCAACTTCACATGGCAAATTCCCAAATGTAATATTTCTATTATAAAAAGAAGAATAGAGGTACATTTTATGTTGGTTCATCATAGGGTTCATTATCATTGTTGCTCGTAAACAAAAAGTTTGTACGTTTTGAAACTTTCTCACTATTACCAAATCATACACTACCTTCAATAGTTGGCACTTTTGAGTTAAAGTTTCATTGTTCAGATGTTTTTTTAATTTTTTTTTGCAGCCATATTTTTTAGTTTTATTTTATTTGTTATTAAGGTCACAAGTCTGGACAAAGTTTATATAATCACTTGACACAATAATAGATCCAGTCTCAATAAAACTAGATTAAATTCTTAACTACATCCCATTTCCTCTAATTTGGGCTGAGTCATTGTCTGGCGGTGATAAGAAGCGTGGTTATGTCCAAGGTTGTGATATGATTTGTTATGAGTGCTTGAGATTTAATTTCCTCTGCCTGCATTATCTATAAATTGGCTAGACTTGTGTCTACTGGCTTCACAGTTTTTCTTATCAAACTGTGAGCATTATGATACAAATCTTTGTTGGAATCAAATCACATCTGGTATTTCTTTTTAAAGGTAATGTAGTCCTTAGGCGAATGATTCATGACACACCACTGAATTTTATTAATCTTGTTTTATGATAACATTACAAATCAATTCCGGGGAGGTAGGTAACATGACTAAATTTTATTAATCTTATTAAATGATGAAATCATTGCAAATTTAGATTAGCTTTTTTTTATATAAGCCCTTCCTTTTGGCCCAGCTTTGTTTGGCTTACCCTTGGTTTTATTAAAAATTAAAATGTGTACTGATATATCGTTAATACGTTACAAGATTATTACTATTATTATAAGGTGTTCTTTCTTATTAATAAAGAGCTGGAAGAAATACATTGTTTAAGTCATGGCCCCAAATGGAGTATGTGAGTGGTGAAAGTTTGGGAAACACTTGGCTACACTATGATCTTATTTGAAAGATTGAATTCACTCGCCTCCACAATTTTCGTCTAAACATTAAATTCACTCGCCTCCACAATTTTTGTTTAAACATTAAACCAGAAAACTTTTAACTGTCAAACTTCCTAGAAAATTTAAATACATTATGAAAAAATGGCTCCCTAGTATAAGAATTGAACCTTGGAACTTTGGTTTTGAATATTACCCATCGTTACTAAGTTTTAATCTCGATGCATTTTAGATAAATGCAAACACTTTACACAAGTCTCGGGAGTCGTGAAGTTGGACCCAATTTTGAGTGGAGTTGGTAAAAATATACAGACTCCAGCTTCAATATAAAAAATTTACATTATAAAAATGTTTTATTATACTTTTATTTAGAACCAAAATTTGAAGTTTGGATTGACAAATTTATTTAAATATAACTTCACAATGATCCGCTTTGGTGGGCGCATGGTCTAACGTGCTACTCTCGTATTGGACAAGACTGCCGAAGACAGGGAGATCAGGGTTCAATCCTGGTTGGGTGCACTGAGGGTGATTTTTTCCGTAATGGTTTTCCACTCTTATCCCATTTGTGTAATTAGTACATAGGCGGATAACCCGGATAGGTAATAAGACGCGGGGCTATTAAAAACTTCTCAATGCCAAATAAGCTTCCCTGTAAGTAATCTTTATTGGCGCATTTTACTACAGTCAATTTGTTATTTATTACTA
The DNA here is from genome assembly GCA_902141375.1 of Timema poppense. NCBI lineage: Eukaryota > Metazoa > Arthropoda > Insecta > Phasmatodea > Timematidae > Timema > Timema poppense. Next base: position 7,008 of record CABFOV010007291.1, on the reverse strand, counting down.
ATTAGCATACATTAGCCATTAATTAAGGAGTTTGGGTTGGAGTCTGATAGTATAAAAATAGAGGAGTCTTAAGTCGAAGTCTTGTGTATCGACTCCACAGCACTGACTTTACAATCAAACCTCTACACCTGACGGGACTGTGGCTGTGTTTCTGATGGCTACAGTAGATTGTTTATGCCCACCACCAACTCTGCCCTAAACTATGAGTTATGTATGACTTGGTGCAGTTGCAACATTTTAAAGCATTATATATTGTAACTAATCAATATCTGCTGTTTTATTTTGTATACAACATAATTCTAATTATCTTTTAAATGATTTTTATCTTATAATTAATATAATAACCCTTACTAGCTATATCTGGAAATGAGCCTTAGATTAAATAACTGGTTTCAGTGTAAAAATCCAGCTGATTTAATCACTATAGCTTTCGATACACGAGAAAAAAAAAAGTTCTCACAAGCTTGGTGTAGTCTCTTGCACCTGTGGCTCAAGCTAGTTAGTCCTTTATCGCGGCTTCATGGCTCTTTTAAAATCATGTATTGTCCTTATTTTAAAGTTTGTAAAAAAATATTCTTTTATCCAATTACAAAAGGAATTCCTTGATACATTCTACTTCCTTTGGGGTACTAATAATATTTGATAGCTTTGTTTTTGCGGCTTATATTAACTGGGATATTACTTAGGTGCTCTGTTATTAGAAACTCTTAAGTACATTGCTGCACTTACAAAAAATATGCCACCTATCCTTATCTTGAGCTAGTTATATCCAGTCCATCTCGTTACACCCTATCCATATCTTAAGCTAGCTCTATCCATTCCATCTCATTACACCCTATTCATATATTGGTCTAGTTCTATCCATTCCACCTCAATACACCCTATCCCTATCTCGAAGTAGCTCTATCCAGTCCACCTCATTACACCCTATCTTTTTCAGGTCCATTCTAATGTTATCCTCCCACCTGCGTCTAGGTTTTGCCAATGGTCTCTTCCCATTGGATTTACCAGTCACTACCTGAAAACGTGGTTAACTGGTACAATAGAGTCCAATATTTTCAATCAGGGTAGGTGCTTTGGAGTAATTCACTCAATTCGGACCAAATCTATGCTAGCACATGACTATTAATTTTTGTATGTTTAAATATGACGAGAAAAAATGTTACCCTCCAAAAACGATTTAACTCTTATGATATATTTTACCAATAGGTAGTTAAATAGTTGGGATATAATACAACAAAACTTTAACTAACATTAAATGTTACTTGCCTTTGCCTCCTCCAAGAAAATATTTAATGTTATTGGGAGGCTATTATTCAAAATGGCCTTATGCCTAACTGAGTTTAATTAATTGTAATAGTTTGTTAGTTTAAATATGTTCATATTTCATATTCTGTATACCTGTTTTGCGCATTCCCTGCTTTGATAAATCACCTCATATTTTTTAGTAGCAGGTTCAATCACAGTAGAGTGATTTTTAAATGCTTCACAGCAGCAAAGATTTGACAGCTTTGAGGTAATTGTAATTGATTGCAATGTTTTTCATAAGCTATAAAGTAATTTTGTAAATGTTTTCATACAATAACACATTAAAAAAAAAGTCTTTTACATACCCTGTGTTACATGATTTATGTTCTTTCTCACCCTTCAAAACCTTCTTTAACTTCTTAAATGTATGTTTCATCAATAAATTAACACACATACACAAATATTTAATCAATTTCAGTGGCCTAGCAATCTAAAGTGTCTCTCGTGTTAGACTGGCCTGCTGGCGGTAAGATTGGGGTTCGAATCCCGGCTGGATCTACTGAGGGTGGTTTTTCCTAAATGGTTTCCCACTCTCCTTCCACTCAAATGTGGATATATTACTATCCCCCCTCCCCTCAAAAAAAATCTTCCTTCCTCTTCTCTTTCCCATTAGAGTAACTACCATATATACAGTAGCCCTGTGGCTTCTTTGGTGCTGACTGACAACTTTGAAAAGTTACCAGACCAAATTATGTATCCCTACTCCGAACCATATGATCTGCAAAAACACGTGTTTAGAAGCTGTCACTTCTGACAGTCAACATTCAGGTATATACCTAAATGTTGACTGTCAGAAGTCAACTGTGAGTTGTCAATCAGCACCAAAGAAGCCGTGGGGCTACTGTATGTATAGTAAGATGCAAGGATAAAAACAATTATAATATTTACATCAGATTACTTTTAACTATACATTTTAAATAAATGTTGTCCACTATGTACAATCTTTCAATCCAACACCTTATCTCAGTCAGTAGCGTGTTTGCCTACCGAGCTAAGGGTCCCGGGTTCAATCCCCCGGCTTGGCTGAACAATTTATCATTGTTGAAATGTAGGTTTACCCTCTCACATTGATAAATTAACGGCCGGGGACTGGATGTTGTGCTTGTCCTAATCATAAGTTAGATTATAAGGCATATGAAGCTAAGACAGGCCTAGTAATCTGGTAGTGGAAAATATAATTATAGCTTGCATAAAAAAAACTGACCCAGACCTCAGGCTGGTAATGGATTTAAAAAACTGTCGACAATCTTCCAAAAGGGAACAAGAATAAATGTATATGAGTAACCCATGACAAAAGGATGCTATATTTTCTCTCACGCCCGTCAAATCAAATGCAACTACTACAGAGCACGCGATGGCTAGACGCATGAATAAATGTGAGTAGCCGACATTTTGACTGTCAGGTAAGGTTCTTGATGTATCACCGGGCCCCCGTGATCCAGATAAGTATAACCTCTGGTTTGGGGAAGACACGATGATGATTGTGGCTGATGTCTAGACACTCTTGTTTTTTATCAGTGCAAGCAATGCAGGTGCGATAGTGCCTCCCCCTCCCCCTTCCATAGATCAACTATTTCCTTCCCCTCCCCCTAACTACGAGCCAGACGACCGTGAGACACAGGCTAGACGAGGGGTGGGCAAACTGGGGTCTGTTTCAGACACAATTCACTCCTTATTTATCTAGGAGTAGAGATGAGAGACGGGAAAATTTTACAAAGTGGAAAATTCTCAAGTATTATTTCTGTAAAATGTCAACCTGATTTAATGGAACTATAATGTAATCGAGATACAGATATCCCAAAAGTTAACGTTTATACTTAGGATGTATTTCTCCCGAGGGCGTTAACATCAGAAATATCAAACGAGCTTCGGTGGCCGCACGGTCTAACGCGCTACTTTCATAATAGACTAGACCGCTGATGACAGGAAGATCGGTGTTCGATACCTGTCGGTTGCACTGAAAGCGGTTTTTCTTAATAGCTTTCCACTTTCATGGGCGTAATTCCTCTAAATTCAACCTTCCTTATCCTTTACACATTAGCGTAATTAATACATAGCCGTACAAACCGAACGGGCAGTAAGACGCGCTGCTTAAAAAAAAATAGATTAGTAATTACTCCTAATTACGATTACAGTTTTTTTTGGCACCATGTCTTATTACCTGTTCAGATTTTATGCTTAGGTACTAATTGCGCCAATGGTCTTAAAGATTTTAAAGGCTATATTTAGAGGAAATGTACCCGAATTTACGTGAAGGTAGAGTGGAAAACCATTATAGAAAAAAAAATCCTCAGCATACCCGACTGAAATTTTAACCTCGATTTCTCCATCATCGGCAGTCCAGTCTACCGCGAGAGTAACGCCTTAGAAGCCACCAAAGTGGGTTAGTATCATATTAAAATCAGACTTTGCACACCCCTGCACTAGACAGTGTTATAGACTGAATGTTGTTTGATTGAAGTCTATATTGCACACCCCTGCACTAGACAGTGGAATAGATTGAATGTTGACTGATTGAAGACTATATTGCACACCCCTGCACTAGACAGTGGAATAGATTGCATGTTGATTGTATTGAAGACTATATTGCACACCCCTGCACTAGACAGTGTTATAGACTGAATGTTGACTGATTGAAGACTATATTGCACACCCCTGCACTAGACAGTGGAATAGACTGCATGTTGATTGTATTGAAGACTATATTGCACACCCCTGCACTAGACAGTGGGATAGACTGAATGTTGACTGTATTGGAGAGACTATATTGCACACCCTTGCACTAGGCAGTGTTATAGACTGAATGTTGACTGTATTGGAGAGACTATATTGCACACCCCTGCACTAGACAGTGGTATATACTGAATGTTGACTGTATTGGAGACTATATTGTACACCCCTGCACTAGACAGTGGGATAGACTGAATGTTGACTGATTGAAGACTATATTGCACACCCCTGCACTAGACAGTGTTATAGACTGAATGTTGACTCTATTGCAGCGAGTCATTATAGTCCGTTTTGACTCGTCTCGTAGATTAAAAAAAAAACCCAACAGACCTTCCTGTTACAAGGATGGGGAAACTTTCAAACGATTTATCGGACCTGTATTGTCCAATGGTTGGATTCGATTAAATAGTGTCTACTGGCCTTTATTTGATTTTTCTCTAAGGAATATGTTTCCATATTAAATGGAACCAACTCAATCGAGAAATCCCAAACTTTAAAGTTTACACTTCAGTTTAATTTACGTTGTGGGTGTTAAATACCAGGAATATTATGAAATAAGTTACAATAAAGTAAGAGCATTTCCAGTTCTCTTTCTCTTACCAAAGTGTCGACTATAGCGCTCAGTGGTCGGTTGTGAACCAGGTACTGTATTTTAATCAAAGCCGCTTCCACTAATACTTTAATGAGGGAAATCATTTTATTAAACAAAGGCCTCTATTTTGGCTATCGGAATATTATCGTTAATTCACATTTAAATACTCCACTCGTTAGCAAGATCTACTATTAATGTATCCAGTTGCCAAACCATATGTTGACTTGTGGTCACTTTTGACAGTTAAAACTGTCACAACAAACAATACTTTTTTTAAATTGCATTTTTCTTTTTAACTCACCCGCCTCGGTGGCGTATTGGCTAACGCGCTAGTCGTGTTAAGCTCGACTTCTGAGGACGGGGAGATCGAGGTT
>CABFOV010007290.1:0-20826 GCA_902141375.1 Timema poppense | reverse complement strand
TATATATATATATATATATTTACACACTATGATACCACAATGTCATCGATATTTTTTCGCAGCTTAGTTTAAAATTTAACTGGATGTAAACCACACCATCTGCAGGGAGTACACATCTAAAAGCATTGTATCCAAACCACGAAATCGAACAAATTTCCGTTTTACGAGTTACGACTGATACGGTGCATGTTAAGCCATTGAATCCTACCATAGTAATGTATAAACCTGGGTATGTCATAGTAATATATACTCTTTTTATATCTACTAGGGGAGACCTGGTGGTCTAGGACTAAGGTGTCGGACCTCTGTGCTGGGGTCCGGGGTTCAATCCTCGGTCTCAGCACAGATTTATCCGATTACCAAACCCTTCCTTCGCCTCTGGCAAGACATCTTGTGAATGTGGGGAATGCCAGGCCTCCACCGTGGTTCGGATTCCACGTTAAATTTTAGGTCCTACATTTCATATCACAATCACCCTGCCATAACACATTAGCGTAAGTGCGTATAGCCCGATCGGGTAGTAAGACGCTGTGCTGATAATAATAATAATAATAATAATAATAAAATATATACTACGCCAGAAAGGTCACATTAAAATATACCAATAAAGTGCAGCGAGGACTAGTTTTTACTCAATCGTTTGGCATTTTATCTTATTCTCTATAAATATAATCAACTATTGAACATAATATTAAATTGTTTTTGTATAACTTGATCATCAGGGAAACTATCATCTTAAATCCGAGGAGGACTTAAAGGAAATATTTTAAATTTAAATACGAGACTGTAGTAACAATAAGAACATAATGTCACGCTCCCCCTTATGTGGGCCTAAATTATCAGGATGGGTTGCGGCCCAGGAGGAGGGAAGTGACTGGGCTCTGATTGTGTGGGTTCGTAATTGACGTACAGCTTGGGTTTTTATTGTTTTATTGTACTTATTTGCACTACTACAAAATGTGATCTTTTTAAGATATATTAGATGATATGGAAACATTTAATAGAATTACTTACGTGACAGAACGAAGTATGCAAGGAATGCTTAACCAATGGCCTGCTTGACCTATAGGTGATTCTACTCGATTTATGAGCCCCGGTACCCTGGACTCGATGGTAGCCCTCCAAAACACGTAATAAAGATCTAGCGTCCTAACACGCGTAGCCCCAAAAATGGGCAGACTGACTCCCTAGACTCGATGGTGATTAGTCAACCCTGTTAGCTCTAAATCTCATACTATTTATAATACAACTTGGCCTGATTGCCAAAAGGAATGCTGACACTTTGTTTAAATTGTCAGCGGATATGTTCTATTTGTGTACTAGCACAACACCTCGTGATACTCGTTTTGTCATTCATAAACCAGAATACAACAAATGTTAAACAAACACGCCTCAATTTAGGCTGTGTTGATTATAATAACATAATTTTTAACTTAAGAGCATGAACGAATGAGTTAAATAGTTAATCAATTTTTTTAATTGCTTTGTGGCACTAGCAACTCTAAAGTTTACTGCCACACTTTCTAAAGTACGTCACGCCTAGTTCTACCCAGTCCATCTCATTACACCCTATCCCATCCAGGTACATTCTAATTCTATCCTCCCGTCTGCTTCTAGGTCTTCACAATGTTATCTTTTCATTGGGTTTATCAGTCATTACGTTGAACACGGTTCTAGATTCTTCCATTCGCGCTGCAACTAATATGGTTAATTATACTCGTACAAAAATAATCTAAGCTGTAGTCACGTGATCTAAGGTACTAAGTTGCAATTGTATTAGATGGTGGTTGACGAGGAGGTTAATATTCAAATCACAGCCGCATTCAGGGGGGTGATCCAATTTATCCGATATGTTATCACTATGGTTGTTCCCCTCCCCTCTACACTTTAGCGCAAGTGCATCTCCTCTAACAAATATCCTTCTCAACTTCACCTCAGAGATAAAGTCGTCATATGTTATTTTTATAAGGGGTATTTAAGATATACTTTTGGAACGGAAGGTTTATATTTTTATCACAGGTTTTATTAACTTACTTAATTTTAGAACACACGCACTACCCAGTCTTCTTGACGTCAATTCATATATGTAAAGGGGGAATCCCCAAATTTCCCAAACAGTACATTTATAGACCATGTCAGGAACGGAACCAAGTATCCCTAGTTCAGTAGACAGGTGGGATACCTACAGAGCTTTGAGGGGGAAGTTAAGTCGGTAATAATATTGGTGCTGAGAGTACTGCTACTACTACCACTAATATACTACTTATAATAATGTGTACTTTCAAGAAAAGATTAACTCCTGAGGACCTAATATATTTAATATTTAGCATACAATTTTATACATTGGTATTTATAACAATAATAATTTTAAGCTCGTATAACTAAGTTTTAAACATTTAGCTTCAAAATGTTTACTACGCTCCTTATTTAGTATCTAAAACCACATTAGCACAAGTAGCAATCAAATGGTAAGATTATAAATTTATAGAGTTTAAATTAATAAAATAAAATAAGAATGCTAGCTTAAGTATAAGCTTACTAGCTCATATTGTTTAATAAGGTGGCCTGTAGTTTGAGGCCGTGGGTTTTGCGGATTGTGTAAATTTGATCGTGGGATTTGGCATCCAACACTTACCGCACTCCTTGAAAGAAGGTGACTAGTTTTCTATACTAGGCTAGGTAGGCTCGTTTTGTCTGTATCACCGGTGACACGGATGTCAGGATTTGAATGCAGGCCGTATATAATGAGAGTGGTTGTTCCTTAATGCTACACCAATCTCCATTCACGCGAATGTGGATACGTTTACTTTAAATTCTACCTGATCACCTCTGAAACATCAGTATAATTAATACATACAAACCCACTTAGGTGTTACGTGGTCTAAGTTAGGCATGCCAAGCTTGTGGCCATATCACTGATTTTGCGCAGAACGTGGACCTGATGATGAACCAACATAAAATCCACCCTATTCTTCTTCTTATAAACGTCTTAGAAATACAACATTTGGGAATTTGGCTGGCATAAATTATTTGGTGTACAAAATTTATAATATTTTTTCAACAGGAATTATTTTCCAAAAGTTGTTGAATTTGCGTGCAAAATAGGCGCAATGTTTGGGAACACATAGGTCTGTTGACATTTTTTTTCTAACATTAAAATGTATCAAGAAAGGCCAAAAGGCCTTGCTAACACATATTTGTCAACAGTTATAAAATTGACTTCGACACCAGATTTAAAGACAGACAGTTACATTAATGCTGCAAATAAAAGGGGTTTTTCTATATTTTTTTAACATATGAGCTTATACTTCTCTTTTTGTATTAATGAGGTACTAGTTTGGAATTATTACTACCTAATAATTCAAAAATACTGAATTATTTCACAATGGCCACACAGGCCACCTAAGTATATTTAATTTTTCACAATGTGACCCCCAGATTATTTATAATTTTCAATGTGGTCTATTGATCAAATGAGTTTGACACGCCTAGTCTAAGGCATCACTCTCGTAATAGACTAGACTGCTGATGACGGGGAGATCAGGGTTAAAATTCTGGTCAGGTGTACTGAGGTGAAATTTTCTTAAACAACTTTCCACTCTCTTCACGCAAATGTTGGTACACTTCCTATACATTTATCTTTACTTCTCCATAGAACATTAGCGTAGTTAATATATATGCGTATAACCCAAATGGATGAGACAACGTGGTGTAAAAAAAAGCCTACGTTTAATTTATGTCGGAGTCACTAGAGCTCGTCGCTTTTCTGTCTGTAGAATATACTGCTCGTTAAGGTTTATGGAGTTTGCGCAGTGAGATGCACGCACACACGAGCCATAAGCTCGCTCGCGGTGATCTGCATGGGAGATGGATATCGCCAGCGGATATTTGTTCATCGCGTTATGTAGAGAAACTGCTGTTGACAAGGGAATGTTGTTTGATGGACATGTGTACAAACACTTCCTATTTAATGGGAGCTTCATAAACGTGGGTAATACGTACACATAATTTATTCTGAAAGGTAGTAGGCCTACCTTGACTGATAACGCTATGACCCCGACTTTTAGTAATTGATGCCATAGTAAATCTAAATATGGGAAGCTTACTGCCTTTAAGAGTACACACTCACTTTGCTCTCAAATAGCCCTACTAGCTTGTCTGAATATATTATAAACTATCTTATCTTATAATTAAACTAAATTAATAAGGAAATCTCACTACCTTTAATAATATTAACTCAGCTTTCTTTGAAAAGTTACTTTATGGCCCTTCTCATCTTATAATATAACCAAGTAACGAAAGCGTGCTATATTTTAGAGTATACTATAAAAAATAGCAGTCTTACTTGGTTTTATTATGGAGTCAGTTATTGGATGGGGCCAAAGTGCAAAAAGTTCAGGTAATAATGTTACATTTCAGGGTAAATGACTAATTACACTATAGCTCCAACTAATAACTGACACCATAGTGGAACCAAGCAAGGTAAGCTTGTTGTCTTTCTGGGTAAATGTCGTATACAAAACGACATTCATATAGCTTGTTTCTCCACACGTTAAACATCAATGACAATTTTGGGGTGTATTCGCCTTTTAATACCATTACATCGCAAGTCCATTACATTGCATGTCCATTACATCGCGTTTTGGGAACAAATACATTGCAGGTCCAACACATCGCATTTCCCCCACCTCTCTATAACCAGCCAACCCTACTCTGACGTACAACCAATAGGATTGAAGGGGCGTATATATACAAATACATCGCATGTCCATTACATCGCGTTTTTGAACAAATACATTGCAGGTCCAACACGTCGCATTTCTCCATCTCTCTACACACAGCTAACAATATTGGCCAACACGATTCCAACAAGTTGTGTTACAATATAAACGCACTCCTAACTTGTTGGGGATGTTGGCCAACATATTGGTGTTTGGAGATCCGGTCAGAGCCATCAAGTTGTGTTGGGTTGTGTTGGATCATTTGTTAGAGATAATAAACGACCAGCCCAACATGTTGGCCGATTTGGGAGGTTCTGCGCATGCACTATCGAGTTGGATGAGTGTCTAACCTTGGTATAGCATGCGTTTTATTTTCAGATTAGTTTAACTTTTAAAATCGGGGCTTGCATAATTTTGTGATCATGGAATGAAAAAAGGCTAATACAATTAAACTAATTGATTTAAATTCTGAAAATGGAAAAATTACACCTGGACACGAGAATCGAACCCGGGAACCGTGTCCAGGTGTCCTTTTTCAATCTTCAGAGTATAATATCTAGATGGAGAATTACTCACTAAAAAGAATAAATAATAATAGCTTCGGCTACTTGATTCTTAATTGAGTTATATCAAAAGTATTCTGTTCTTTGTGATGTTACATGTGTACAAAGCTATCATCTCCACTTTACAAATGTAGGTAACTCATTATTACCATATACACACCTTAAATTCAACGTCTAGCAAAAAAAAACTTCGAATGCCCTACAGTTTCTTAAGTTTTGGTTCTTATGCAAGAATACACTTACTGTCATCAAATAAATGAAGAAATGGCAAGTAATACGTCGTTATCCATGGCTAGAAATGTGTGGATTGATTTAAAAAAGGTGGAGGAAACATGATGTTGGTCCAACAAGTTGGCTAGAATAAACACAGCTTAATTTTTCACGTGTCTTGTCTTACAACGTTCTGGATCCAACTTGTTACATAATAAACGAGGCTTCACTCTCACTATGAAGGTAGGCTTGGTTGAAAAGATTATGTGCCTAATTCCCCTTGTTTGCAAAGTTTATTACAAGGATAGTGTACCTCACTCTCATCTTGAAGTTAAATAGTTAATTAGATTTAAAAAGTATTCATCTGTTCCAGACAGGGTAAAATTTAGCATATCCATTCTCATGTATTTCGCCCACCTTAAATTTTCTGTTTGGAAGGGGGAGAGTTTCTAACTTGCCAGAAATCGAATGTCCTTAAACAAACTTGGAGACTTGAATTTGTAAACTCCACTTTCTATGGTGAAAATCAAAGATAAAATAATTAAGTAAGAATAAGAATATAATCTTCAAATTAAAAATATACGCGATGTAATGGACATGCGATGTAATGAACTTGCGATGTAATTGTATATATATATATATATGCCCCTTAAATCTTATTGGTTGTACGTTAGAGTAGGGTTAGCTGTGTATAGATAGGTGGGGGAAATGCGACGTGATGGACCTGCAATGTATTTGTTCTCAAAACGCGATGTAATGGACATGCGATGTAATGGTGCCCACCCCATGCATGTATTTACACAAAAACTAGGGATTAGGATGGTAAAGCTTAGAGGAAATATACCCTCATGTTCACGGATGTACTACCAAAGTACAACTGGCTATGAGTTAAGCCTTTACCTACCAATCACCATTTAGCCAACGCAGACGAGGCTAACGCCCTGGTACATGCTCTCAACAAAGAGAGTTAGAATTGTTTCAATCTAAAAACAATATTAATTAGTTATGCTACTTATTAAGCTCTGTTAAAAAATTGTTGGGAAAAAGATTTTTTATTAAAACAAATTGACAGTACTTAACAATATTCTGTATTCTCTACTAACGTTAAGTGCAAAATATAACGACAATACAGTCACTTTGACATAACCCGCTTTAGTGGCCACATGGTCTAACGCGCTACTCTAGACTGGACTTCCGATGACGGGGAGATCAAGGATTGAATCTCATTCGAGTGTACAGGAGGTGGTTTTTCCAAAATGGCTTTCCACTATATTTTCATGCAAATTTGGCTACACTACCCATAAATATATGCTTCCTAATTTATAAAATCATTAGTATAATTGGTATTTTACCTTATAACTCGAATAGGTAGTAAGACGTGGTGCTGCAATTAATTTACTAAATTATCAAATTAGTTTTGCTCACGATACTGTCAACCATCCCGGTATTTTGTGTAAAGTAATAAAGCTACATAATATTTAAAGGTTTTAAGATTTTATAAGTTGCATACGTCGCTAAATTAGTGAATATTTCTAAACAATGTTCTTCTGTTAGACAGTATTAAAACCAGTGTCCCACTGTAGTTAGGCAACACCTCTGACGTAACTGTTGTGCGGTATTTCCTAACATTCTTGGCAAGGCCATGTACTATAATAATAGATTCCAAGATTGGTTGAAGTATTTTAATAAGATTTAGCATACTGAATATTAAATTCTTAATCTAAAGGGAACCAAGAAAAATGGCAAACTAGAGGAAATACACTCTCAATAAAATAAAAAGAGGAGAGTAAAATACTTAATTTTCTTGCACCATGTCATTTTTCTCGTTTGGTTTTTTCCTCTCGTACTATTTACGTTAATCTGTCAAGGACGAGGGAGGTTTAATTTAGAGGAAGTGTACCCAAATTTGCATGAAGGAAAGGTTAAAAATATCTAGGAAAACCACCCTCAGTATACCTGGCCGGGATTTTAACCCCGATCCCTTCATCGTCGATAGTACAGTATATTGCTAAAGTAACACCTTATGCTAAGGTTTAGTTATCAACTAATCGATCGTGATCTCACCGAAATTTTTAGACGACTACGTGATTAAACCTGAACGTAATTGAGACACAACCTTTGAGTCTTCTAAGCTCGCAAATATACCAAGTACTTTCTAATAATCTTTAAGTGTAGGCTTAATAACCTTGATCGCTCGCAATTAGTAATAATATAGGATAACGGTGACCTGGTGGTCTAGGGGTAAGGTGTCGAACTTCTGCGCTGGGGTCCGGAGTTCAATCCTCGGTCCCGGCACAGATTTATCTGATTACCAAACCCTCCCTTCCCCTTTACCAAGACGTGTATTCATCACAACTTGTGAATGTGAGGAATGCCAGGCCTCCACCGTGGTTTGGATTCTACGTTAAACTGTATGTCCTCCATTTCATCTCACAATCACCCTACCATTACACATTAGCGTAAGTTCGTTTAACCCGAACGGGTAGTAAGACGCGGTACTACTACTACTACTACTACTAATAATAATAATAATAATATAACCAAATAGTTCAGTATGGAAATGTACATTTTATTTATTATATACATTTTCTTCTAGAGGGGTAGTGGGGTGGCACACAAGTATTTTAGGATTAGATATAAGATATATCTAGACAAATAAAATATATAAAAACCATGTAGCTAAACCGAAGTACTAATCGGTTCTGGTTACTCTTCTGGTTCTCCAAATAAAGTTTGAAGTTTCAGTTTTTATAAATTTATATTTACTAGTTTTAATATCATATAAATATTTTTAACTATAACAAAAACCTCTAATATTAAAATGTAATTTAATAAACATGATATATTAAAATAAAAATAAAAATAATTTATTATTTTGATATTTGCTTAATTTATTTATAATTCAGTTTGCAATTCAAACAGTATATATATTTTTTCAGTCAGAACGTAACAAAATAATTAAAATACCGCCTTTCTGGCCAACTGGTTGGAGTTCCACGCTATATACAAAGGTCCAATGTTTGATCCCTGGCTTTTCCAGATTTTCTGTAAAGCAGTGTGTCTGGAACGGAGTCAACTCAGCTTTATGATGACAATATTGAGAAGCTACTTGAATTAAATAAGTTGCCGTTCCGGTCTAAGAAAGACTAAGAAACAGACTAATAACCAGAGGGCTCGTTGTGCTGACCACATGACACATCAGCAAAAGTTGGCATTATATTCCCCAACAGACGCTGGCCACTCCGTCGGTATTGGTCAATTGTGGTCGACGCCATGGGGCTTTCTTTAATAAAAAAAAGTGTAATTCAATTTTCAAATTATCATATAAGCAAACTGTATTTTATCAGTATTTTCAATCTAAAAAAATTAAATCAATTAAATTATATAATGCTGATTTTTTGCAATCAATACACCAACTTACCATGTCGGAAACAAAAGCGAATAGTATGGACCTAAACAATAGTTTATTCGTTTAAAACATTTTAATTAGCTATATAACGTATTTGTAAATAATTATTTTTATGTATAACAATATTACTTTCAGCTTCATTAACAGGCTACTAAAATAATATTATAGCAATGTTCTCAATTTCAAATTGAACATTTTTATCTTAAAATGTTTTTACTTTTTTGAAGTTCTTAATTTATGAACAAACAAAAATACTAAATGATATAGCAGGGTTATAATAGATTAACTTTATCAAATTTACTTTAATAACCATTCTAATAATGTCCTTGATATGTCACTCTGGCCATCATTTAAATAAATGGGCAATTATTATTTCAAATATTCAATACTTCAAATAACTTATTAGTAATAAAACTATAAAAACCCTCCTGAATTCCACACAATGAACACAAATTTGAACTACTTATTAACTGATAATTGAAAGATAAGTGAAAAGATCAACAATTTGTGAACCCCTCAATACCTTCTACTCACCAAGCAAACTTGCCATTCAATAAAAATTAAATTGTTTAACTTTAAGGAGTAACACTTTTAGATATATTTATTTATATTTAGCTTAGACTGCTTGCATAACATGACAGGCACTCATTTCTCAGTACTTCCCTTTCTTAGATATATTTGCTATCAATCAAAGATAAATAGTTTTGTCTAAGTTATTATTCTACAGAGCAGTGGTTCACAAACCGTGGTACGTACAGTTATCCCCTAAGGTAGGTTACGAGAAGCCAACCAAAACAAGAAAATTTAAGTCGGAAAAAGATAGAGCCTCATTGAATCATAAATAAATATATTTGATACAAGTCCAGCCAAAAGTAAAACAGATTTAAACAGTGGTTGAAGGGGTGACAACATTTATTCAAGATCAGAGAGACGGTGCAGCCACGCTGTCTGGGTTATTATATCGCTGGGCACCATTAAAAATGTCCCGAAATAATAAATATGTTGCATTATCTCGAAAGTGATGGGGTGGTACACCATTCAAAAAGTTTGGGAACCGCTGCTATAGAACAAAATGAGAAAATCCAAGAGAATGGGACGATCATCATTTATCAAGAATCTGAACTCAAGAGTGTTGCTGAGTGCTCAACAATACTTTTATAATTCCCTGAGAAACTAAACCCAAACAAAAATTCCTGATAAAAGAGAGAATTTTATTTTATTTCCAAAATAAAATTGAGTTTAATAAATAAGGGCATAAAATGCAATTATAAAATATTTATTATAAAAAATTATAACCTTTAAGAACCGATAAGAACTTTTACTAACCAACAAGTATATATAGATCCATGTTCGTTCTGGTTCTTAAGCAAATTACTTTACGGGTTCCTTTTCCAGTTATGTTTCCTTAAAATAACTGTTAATTTCAGCTCTCAGTTCTTGTTTCGGCCCCGGGTTGACTCTCAGATATAAAGAGGGTGAAGAAACGACAGGTCATTACGGGAACTTTGATACGTATCTAGGTCGAACTGAGCCCCAAATGCTTGCCACTGACCCCTGCCTTAGACTATTTGAACACAAAAAAAATATTATATAATATCTCATGTGTAGGACCACCACATTGAACTCATTCGGTTGTAAAACCATGCCATTTAAAATTTAGGTCTAACGTTTTGGGGTGGAAAAATATTAGTGCTTTTTTCTTTTCTTAATGTTCGTAACAAATTAAATTGTTAAATAAAGGAAATAAATATTGGTGAGGAGGGGAATCATGGTGGCTACTTCGGAGTAGAAAAAAAACAGTGTGGATACATAAATCGTTTGAAAACAAATAAAAGCTATTTAAAAATTGTCTGTTGAGACCCTATAAAATCATGGTTTGTCTGATAGAGAAAGAGTGGATTTTGGTTTCTAGCTATTTATATTAATCTATGAAGTTCTAATTTTCTCGTAAAACGTTGATGAAAAGCAACTAGATCTTCTATTTTAATTTTTCAAAATTAGATATTTTTTTTAACTTTTCAAGAAAATATATATAGCTTTCCCATTCATTTTGGTATGAACAAAATTTTAAATATCAAACCATTAATCAAATTAAGTAGGATTTATATACGTCTGAAGATATAATCCCTGGGTAGTTCAGTGATAGAATATTTTTAGGTTATAGATTATACCAAAAATACCAGGTTCGTTTCTTATGTTATTGTGTCATTTGTCAACTTATTTAATTTTATTGTAAAAATATATTCTTAGCTTTTATTTTCCTCACGTCTTACTAAGCATCCAGTCTATATAAACATTATAAATACACTTAAAGGTAACATGAGGAAATATACCCACATTTGCGTGGAGGAAGATTTGGAAAATAACTATAAACTGAATCTTCCTTAATAGGCCTAAGCCCTGCCTGGATTCTATCTGTGACATTCCTTCACCATCAAATCAGTCAAAATGAGGTTGAATTTATGTTTGATTTGGTCAATTTACCTTCTCTTGAAAAAAATAATAATAATCTAGGACTCTTGAGTATAAATATCAAAATGATGGTTAAAACGCATTTTGACATTACAGATGGAAACAACATGTGAGGAATGACGTCATACTAAGCAGATCTGGAACTAGGGCATGTGATAACATTGTTATTAACTTGAAGGGTAAACTTTTCAGAGAATAAACACGCCAAAGGGGATGTCTGTCTGTAAGGAGCAAGGGAATAATAATACGATACAAACAGAAAATAATATTATGATCTTTGATTAAACAAATTGATATTTTATTTATGAATTAAAATTTATATTATGGTCGAAGTAATATATTAAGGGAATATTAAAAATAAATTCTTATTATAAGGACACTATTAATTCTTCTGGATTTTTAAAAGTATAATGATCTCTTAAAATGACTATAGTATGATTTTTAGTAAGAAGAATCAGTAAACACAAACATATATTTTAAGGGAAGCCTTGAAACCATTTTACTACTTTATCATGTTGCTATTTATTATTTTACTACGTTACGTTGTAGGTATTAAATATATAAATCACAAGTTACAGCTTCAGATCACAAGATTTATATATGAATACGTGAAATTAGTCATAGGAATTGTTTAGATGTAAATTAAGGTTCTACCAGTAAAATTTGAAAATTAATCATCTTAACCAGTCTTAAAAATTGCCCAAGTAATCGTGTCCAGATCATCGGGTTTGTAATAAAGCCCAGAAACATTTAAGATATTTCATGATTTATTGGGAAAGTCTACCTTATTAAAGAAGCTTTGACAAAGAAAACCTGTCAAAATAGTGTCCATACAGTCACCAATTGACGTAAATTATACATACCAACAGCGTTAGTCGTTCTTCTCACAAGTAAGACGCTTACAAAATATTTAAAAAGTAATACAATCTTCAAAATACAACTTCCAGATATTTTAAAATGTCTTTTTATACAAAAAATTTCTAATCTTGTCATTGTGGGTTAGCAGGAACGAGTTTTTACTTTCTCGCTATCTTACAGGTAGAAAAAAGTATTGTGATAGTCAAAAAAATTGAACTAGAAATTTTTATGAATCTCTACGTTTCATGACCCCGAATCCGAAAAAGTGGTTTATGAATTTACGTTTGTTTTTACCTCAGACTAGAGCCTAAACTATTTTACCGATCGAGCTAAAACATGGTATCTAGGATTTTTATAGGATTACCTCTAGATTTTTTTTGAAATTGGATATCCAACCCTAAAATTAAGGTTAATTTACTGAAGGGTAAAAAGTGAAAAAATAAAAAAAAGATTTACTCAAAATAGGCTCAAACGATTGTGATTAAATTTCATTTCTAAACATTTATAAATATTCCAAACAAAATCGCTTCCTTAAATATTCCGGCAAAATAAATTTAAGGGTTCCTGTCAGTTGCGTATGTATATATATTTTTTTTATCATATCTCCAATATTATTTGAGATATGAAATTACTTATCATTGAAAATTTGTAGATATATTTATAATACAAATATTTTATTTGAAGCATATTTTTATAAAACCAATAAATATCAAGCTGTACGCAAATATATATGTATATATGTTATAACTTTTCGACCACTAAAGGGTATTGCGACCGTAAAACAATTCTAAACCGAAATTTTGATTAATGTGAACGTCTCATGACCTCCCGCCCCCCCCCGCCCCCCAAACCCTAAAAAGTGGTCTTTGCTATGCCGTCTTTCTGTGTGTCTTTTTAACCCCAAAATTAAGAGTAGTTTGATGAAAAGCGAAAAGAGAAACAATCGATTTTCTCAAAATCGCCTCTAACGATTTTGATTGAAATTTATATCTAGGCGTTGATTAAGATTATAAAAAAAAAGGCCTCTCATTTTTCTGTGAAAATTAATTTAGGGTAATTTACAGAAGCAGAAACTTCCCTATCTTTGCAACTATTTGAGATACTAAATAACTTATCGTTGCAATATTGTAGTACTATTAAAAATAAAAATAAACTTTTATATGAAAAATATATTTATAAAACCAACAGTTTCTGAGATATTTGCAAATATATTAATATAATTTTGTGAGCTCTGGTTGTAAAGAGATACTACTTGAATTTTAACGAAATAATTCTCTAATGCCACAGAGAAGGTTTTCAAGAAGTTGATGTTATTTTTCCTTTAAACTCTTAGGAGAAATGTTTGTACAGAACGAGGGCGAATCAAATAGTTTCGTAAGTTGGTGGGAGATACGCGGGTGCTCCCATTGGGATCGGGTCGGGGAAGTGGTGTAGGAGAAACCTCAATAAATTTTGACAAAAAAAACTTCAAAATTTGAGGGTAAATCCTTGAATAATTTTTCAGTGTAACGCTAAATTTGAGAATAATACTCTAATGAAGGGTATAACTTGAAATTTGCAATTAGTATTTAAAATTATTATAAGCGAATGAAAAGGATATCAACAAATAATGATTATTAAGAGGGAAATAAGTTTAAACATTATAACAATTATTATATAAATAGTTTTTTTAGCTATTCAATCAACTAGAAAAAATAGATGGAACTATTCAGATTTAGAAAAATCGAACTTCAACTCCACTTTATAGTATCGCTAGTTTTTTCTCATTTTAAATCGAAATTTTTCCACTAAGCCATACTAGCACGTTATGTGTGTGAAATTATTCAAAGATTTTGTTTAATGCACGTTATTTAAAAATAAATTAATTTAAATTTCTTTATTTATTATTAATAATTGAAATAGTAATAATAAAATTGATACAATAAATTTAAACATAAACAAGTTTTGTGCAACAAGGTAGGAGGTGCGCAACTTAAGTTTGGGTATCTTCATTAATGCCTATTTTTACCACTTTAATATTTAATGTGATTGTATTAAGTATTTACGATAATTACCGTATGTTAATCATTTAATAATATTGCTAATTACAATTTAAAAAAGGAAATCAGGCTAGTGAGATAATATAACGTGACAATAAAACTAGTATTGATTTTAACATTGATTTAATTGGTTTAATTTATTGAAGGGAACGCGCCACCTTTGGCTTCGTCCTGGATCTGCCTCTGGTACAAAAATGATCTATTTTTCTCATTTTAGACTCAATCGTCAATAATCACATATTTTATTGGTAAAAATTTATAAAAGGGAGATTTAATAACAATTCGATAACCATAAGATGTGCATCCCCTAAAAAAAAAATGCCGAAAATTTTAAATGGAATTCAAAATTTTAATGCAAAGTGTTGGCCCTAGGGGAACCAGTAACGATATTTTTTATTGGCCCTAATATACAAATCAAGACGTTAATTTTTTAAATAGAATTATAAAATTTAAAACTGTTAGTAAAACAAAATGTATTACGTATGTATAGCGCAATTGGTTCTTGGGTTCACTAGTGCATATTATATTACCAATTTTGAGTAACTATCTCCATTTTTAAAGCATAGAGCGGGTACTTCCGTGCCTAGTTCTGTACCATTTATTTTACATACTCTAGAGAAGGTGACGTAAGTCCAACCATTAGAAAAGCAAGGTTAATGTAGATTAATTCCTGTTACTTTAAATAACTGGCCTTGTGTTTGTTGAAGGTGATGGCGAAGCATAGTTTAACGGGAAATTGAAGTCACATGAATTTAAACGACTTTTTTTTATTATTTTAGTTGAGGTATTTAACATGTAGTTTATGAAGTTACTGAATATATCAGAACACAGAATTTCCCCAAGCGAGAGCGAAATAAAGTAATTTTACCCTTCCAGGGTTATTTTGTATGTCACAGTTGACAAGGGACCGACAGCTTTACTTCCCCTCAGGAAAAAACTGGGTTTCGGATATATATCACTCAGTAAAAATCCATCGACCCCGTCTGGGCTTGAACCCAATAACCTTGGGTATATAGACACTCAAACTTCGTATATTTAATTTAGATTCCTTTATAATGTACTTCTTACTTCTTTTTAGTCCCGGTTTTAAATTTTATAGTTTTGTTTTTAAAGAATTAATGGTCTCATTTGTATGTTTGGACCGATATAAAAAGATTAATGTTGGGTCCACAAGGGTCAATACTTTATATTAAAATTTCGACTTCTGGTTAAAATCGTCGACATTTTATTAGGTGTTCCAAATCTTCATGCCATCGCATTGTTATTAAATTCCTCATTTATAAATTGTGACCAATAAAAAACGTAATTATTGACTATTGAGTCTAAAATGGAGATATATCATTGTTGTACAAACATTTATCCTAAGAGGTTTAAGGGAAAATAACAATCTTTTTGAGAGACTTAATTATATTTAATTACTTAATGGCATTGACGAATTATTGCGTTAACACTTAAATATAATCTTTTTACAACTAAAGCTCAAAAAATTGTATTAATATATTTACCAATATCTCAGAAACTGTTTGTTTTATAAAAATATATTTTATACAAACGTTTTTAATTTTTAATAGTACTACAATTTTACAACGATAAGTTATTTAGTATCTCAAATAGTTGCAGAGATACGGAAATTTCAGCTTTTGTGAAGTACCCTAAAAGTCATTTTCATGGGAAAATGAAATTAGCCAGTTAATTTATAATCTTAATCAACACCTAGATACAAATTTTAATCAAAATCGTTATAGCCAATTTTGAGAAATTTGTATTTTATTTCTTGACCTTAATTAAACTACTCTTAATTTTAAGTTTAAACAGGCACATTGACAGACATCATTGCAAAGACCACTTTTTAGGGTTCTGGGGGTCTTGGGACGTGGACATCCATCAACATTTAAGGTTAGATTTTCTTTTGCAGTCGCAATACTTTTACCTTTTGTGTTAGAAAAGTTAAAACATATATATTTACGTATATCTTTTAAGTTATTGCTTTTATAAAAATATGCTTTGAATAAAGGATTTGCATAGTAAATATTTATACATATTTGTAATGATAAGTAATTTCATATCTAAAATAGTTTTGGAGATATGATAAAAAAAGAAAGATTATTTACGTATTACACCGGAGCTCTTAAAGTCGTTTTTCTGAAACATCGAGAATAGCCATTTTGTTTGATGTATTTTTAAATGTTTATAAAGGATATTTAATCAAAATCGTTAGAACAAATGTTGATAAAATATTTTTCTTTTTCTTTTTGCCCTTCAATAAACTACCATTAATTTTAGGGTTAGACATCTAATTCCAAAAACCCCTTGGGGCAAACCTTTTAAAACCCTAGATAGAAAGTTTTAGCTCGATCGGTAAAATAGTTTAGGATCTAGTAGAAGGTACAGACAGACAAACAGACAAACAGACAAACAGAAAAACAGACAAACAGACAAACAGACAAACAGACATACAGACATACAGACATACAGACATACAGACGGAAATTCAAAAACCACTTTTTCGGATTCCGGGGGTTATGAAACGTCGAGATTCATCAGAATCTCGAATTCAATTTTTTTTAAGATCACAATCTTTTTCTACCTATAAGATAGCGAGAAATTAAAAATGTGAATTTCACAATTTTTTCCGTCACTTTTTTTGTCTGTCTGTCCTTGGTCACAGATCCAAGATGGTTGGATGAATTTGTTCAAACTTGATATTTAAATATTAATGGATATTTAGTTAAATTTCTACCCTTTTCTTTAAATCAAAAATAATATGCGTCCTACACGTCCGGGCTATTAAATATCTACTCATATAAAGGAGATATGAGGATGGTAGAATTTATAGTGAACACACCCGAATTTGTGGTGATCGAAATTTAAAACCATTTAATAAACGTACTTAGTTCAACTGACCGGGATACAAACATGTATCTTAAACTTATCTGTGATTCAGTATAATTACGGTGTGACATCTTAGCCCGTGTGACCAGCAATGTGGGTGGCCATTGATGTATTCGTGATGATTTCTCTAAATATATTGTAATTGTAACCAAAACACTATCACCTTTTTAAACTTAATATGGGAGATGTTAACCTACTAATTTAAATTTTATAATTAATTTACAACACTGTTGAATTTTAAACTATGCTTTGTCCTTAATTTGTTGTATACAAGTTTTGTAACACAATTTTAATATCTAATACGTGTATTTTAGACTTGTCGTCAACCTATGTTTTAATTAAGTTGATGATGTTATATCAATTTATTGGAAATTTTAATATATGATATTATGTTGCTCATTAGAAACAAATTATAATCAATCTTTTTGAATTTTAATGTCACCTAATTCATCTACAAATTTTGAAACTATCTAATTCATTAAATTAAATGTTGTATATTTTGTTATAATCATTTCCTGAGTTTTCTATCTAAGTCTTAACTTTAATTATTACCACTCCTTACATTAACTACTTTAGAATGTTTTACAAAATGTTAAATGTATAAAAGTCAATTTTTTTTCCTATGCTAGGTTTGTTTAAATTGTGTTCTGATTTAACACATCATTTAGAAAGTACATTTTCCCTACCCTAAATGACTACAAAATGTTGCATCATGGAGTATTAACTGAAGACCAGTATAGTTCAGTTTCATATCGCTCTAAAACCATTCTCCACACTACCCCCCTTCAACATTTAATATTGTGCCTATTCCTTCACATCTGTGGCCCTCACGCTGTTATTACATTTTTTTTTGTCTCACTCACGTTTTATGGTCATTACTCAGCGTTGTTTTGACACACTAGCGTTGGAGCAGAGGCCTCCACATGAAACTGGAGTAATAATCCTTCGGACAAAATTCATCCGCGGTGGGTTGAGAGCGGATATTAACAAAAACTGGTTACGTGCGCGATGACTTAAGCTTGTTTAAAAAATATTTACGTTAATAACACTGATTGTCACACTATATAGAGCAGGGCTGACTCAAGCTTGAGCAGGTGATTCAATGATTTAAAACCATCAAAGGTTACTCGTTATAAGTCAAACTTGTTATTTTATATTATGAAAATGGAAAAAATATACCTGGACACGGGGATCAAACCCGAGACCTTTGGCTTAGTACGCCAATGCTCTGTCCACTGAGCTATCCAGGAATCATCCCGTGCCCGGGGTCATTCTTCACTCATATTTTAAGTAAGAGTCTATGATGGTCGTGTGGAAATCATCGGCTACTAATGTGTTATTTCTTTTATTAATATCACGAACTATCAGATAACGAAGCAACCTTCGACTCGGAGTTGGCTTCATGTTGCCACTTGTACCGATCATTTCTGCACGACCTTCATAGACTTAGCCTTAAAATATGAGTGAAGAATTACCCTGAGCACGGGACGAATCCTGGATAGATCAGTGGTAAGAGCATTGGCGTACTAAACAAAAGGTCCCGGGTTCAATTCCCGTCTTCAGGTCTCATTTTTCAATTTTCAGAATATTATATCTTGCCGAGGAATTCCTCAATAAAAAGAACATAAATAATAGCTTCGGCTATTTGATTCTTGTTATTTTATGCCTTATGTGTACTATTGTTAAGATAAGGTATCTAATATCTAGGAGTGAAATCTAGTTTAGCTATACATTTTAGGAGATGTACACAATAAAGTATCTACAATATTAATAATAATATGAATAATTTAAATAATTCTTTGTATACAGCTCATATGTCTAGTTATACTAAATTTCAGCCCCATACATTAATTACTATACCTTAACAATGGTACAAATGATGATGGATGATGGATTGCATGCCCCACAGGTACTATGAACCATGTTTCTCACTACGGTATCATGCAAATCCTTATCTTGTTCTGGATCCGGAATCTCGGCGCTTATTATGTTCTATTTGGTTGGGACGCAGATTTTCTTGCAACCAAATAAGAATGTGCACATGTGGCAGTCCTCGTTTCTGCCATTCAATGGAATACATGTGGAACTGGACGTTTCCAAATACTTTACCCTTTGTAATAACATTCATTAGTTTTTGGACCTTTAAACGAAACACGCGGGCAACTAAGTCATGTCGGTCAGTAGCTCTTTGCCCGGGCATAAGCGCTTCTGTTATTTCCTTCCATGAGGGATTACAGGTGAAAGACACGAATAGGTCAGGCCTGCCGTAAGTACGCATATAGACGAAAGCTTCTTGTGTGTATTCATCAAGATAGCTGGGGCTGTTCACAAAAGTAGAGGGAAGAATAACAATTCTGCCTAAATTGTTGGAGTTTATATTACCATCCGTGCTAATCGCATCTTGCAGGTGAATGTAAGTTTCAGCTCGCAGTTTTTTCTGGTTTAAAGAAATGTTGCGAAGACGTTCGCTCTCTACTGTGATGGACATATCTACTAAAAATTGGGGAAAGAGGTTTCTAGACCGCGGAAGGAGGTTAAAGTCATTTTCTCGAAGCATCATGTGATAGGCGTAAAGGTCCATGCATGAAACATTTTAATTGGGAACTGGCTGTTTTTCAGTGGGATTAATGAGTGGAATATCAAAATGGTATCCCGACTGCCCCTTGCTAAAAATTAATGGGTTCTGCAAAGCATCATAAAATTCGGCTACGCGTGTAAGTGTATTATCATGTGCTCGCAACACTATGTCTCGTGAAGAGAACTGGTCGCCACTCACCAGGACAGCAACTTCATTAATTGTGGGTATATTATAGCGCCTCTCATGTTCGCCACGTGGAGTTCGGTAAGCATGGATGACAACCTTATAAACTTCTTGAGGCCAGTTCTCTATAGCGGGTTTAAAGGTATTTATCAAAATGTTGTGGTTATGTAACATTATTTGAACTTTTAATACCGTATCTCTTTCAACTCCTTGAATGTATAGGCAACGACGATTTACTTAATTTTCTTCATCACTCATAAAATAAACTTGCAAGAATTTATGTTGTTCGTTTTCTGTTGGAAAAAGTGAACCAATTTGATTATATATCTGACCTTGTACGGTAAAGGTTGGCGAAAACCCGGGCATTATTATCTCTTTATCTACTCCAAAATATGTCATTTGAGATCATGAGTTATACTTTCTAATTCTATTTAAAAAGCACCGTGATTCATTTGCATCATATAAATATAGAGTTTTCAGAGGTTGTTCTGGTTAACCAAGTAAAGGAAGGGTAACTTTGCCATTAGAACAACACATCCCTGTGGTCTCATCTTTCCATTTTAAAGCATCACAAAACTGGCATTTTTTTATTCATCAAACCAACAACAATTAAAGTATGATTTTTGTAATCAATTAAAGGATCGTATTCAAATGCAGAATTATTAAATACGGACCATAAAAGTTCGTCGGCGTTCGGTTTGCATTTCTGAATGAACGATTCTTCTCGCCTGCGAATGTTGTTTAGTTTCTGTTACTCTAATGGCTGCCTGCCGCTGGACTTGTTCTTATAAACGGACGGAGCTGCGTTTGAAGGGGCGACTCAGTAGCTCTCAAAGCTCTCTGGCGTTCATCTTGCTCATCTAAACGGAGCTGCGTTTGATAAGGAGTCTCAGTAGCTCTC
>CABFOV010007289.1:16979-29380 GCA_902141375.1 Timema poppense | reverse complement strand
CACCTTACCCCTAGACCGCCAGGTCACCAGCTTAGAATTAATGGCAAGTGATTAACGAACAATAATTTGCCTGTTTTTCTAGTATTTGATACAAATATTTGACCTCTTTTGCATTTCAGAAAAGTATTTACTCCCAATTTTTAACTGGTTGAACAAAAAGTGTTCGATGAGTCTGGCAATGGTTAAAATGTCTGGTGGTTTTTGATTTAAGTATCGCCAATTTAAGGTTTTAATTGCAGAATAAATGTATTATATGAAAGCTTATTTCCAAATTTAACAATCATTTTGTCATTTATAAAAATAATATGAGTACTTTCAAATAAACCATTTTTACTTTTATAGTTTATGAGAAATGAATAACAAGTAGTATTTTTAATATTACAATTTAGTGACCCTATCTATATAGTCAATGTCTGATTTAAATATCTAGGCCTAATTAAAACGTCATCAACTTTAAAATCAAATTCATACAGATTAATTGATAACTGTGTTATTAAAAGGAAAAAATCTCACATATTTCTTCACAGCTATTGAGCTAAAATAGAATTTACTTAAAATTGTCCATACTTTTCGAATAATAAAAGAATTCTTAAAACAATTACTCAACTCATAAGAAAATATTGACTCAATAAGGACGGCTTTAAGTTAAAATATAATATATTTTTATAAAATATTTGACATAATGGTACAAACATGTTGAGTTAAGTGGATTTTATCACCACGGTTCACTACCTGTTTGTATTGTACGCAAGAATATATATATATATATATATTAGTTGTGAACCGTGGTGATAAAATCCACTTAACTCAATATGTTTGTACCATTGTGTTAAATATTTTATAAAAATATATTATATTTTAACTTAAAGCCGTCCTTATTGAGTCAATATTTTCTTATGAGTTGAATATTTTTTTAAGAATTATTTTATAAATGTTATTAATATATATAAATTAATTTTATAAATATATATATATAGATTAATTTTATCAATATACTTATAAATTAATTTTATTAATATATACCTATATTAATTTTATTAATATATACCTATATTAATTTTATTAATATATACCTATATTAATTTTATTAATATATATTAATTTATTAATATATATATATATATTAATTTATTAATATATATAACATCACTACCCTGTTACATTGTATGAGTATATATACTCATACAATGTGACCAGGTAGTGTGTATATATTTATGCAAAACGTCCCTTAATATCAGTTTTCCAGACCGGAGCCCCTACTATACAAATCAAATAGCTTCTTATTTGTCTATAATGAGGCTGAAATGACCCCGTTCCAGTCCCATCAATTCACAGACACACTTTATAATCCCTAAGGATCGAACCCGGTACATCTGTACCTATACCCAGGAACTCTGGCCACTGGGGCACACACGCGATAGCACCGTCAAAACTCAAACAATGTTAATTGTCCCTTTCACTTAGGCCTCATGCTCATCATTATGGGCATAGTTTATTAGTGAATCGTTAAAAATGATGAGTGAGACTGTACCGATATTTGCTGTCAGGTTTTGAACCCCGGCCTTTCGGATCCAACTGACTATCCACGCGACCAACCCAGTCGGTCTAGTCTGACTTGAAGTGAATGGGAAGCTCAAACACGCTCTTAAGTGGTTGTTGAAGCAAGTCTGTCACCAAGTGTGTGTGTAGGACACATACTCACACACGCACGCACACACACAAGTATGAGCTACTCTTCGAAACCGGCCCAATACAAATGTGATAGAGGGAAACCGGACCAGGTCGATCATCAGGTTCCTTTTACCTCCTCCTCTCCTTATTTATTTAGCCTTCAGTGAACCGAAGCTGCTCTCCATACGCCCCTACCCCGCTCCCCTCCCGTGTCCCGAAGGCGGGTTCGTACGATGTGTGTGTGTCTCTCCTCTTTCAACCACTGACATATTTAACAGGTTTTCTCCGTAATAGTTTTTTGAAAAGAGGGACTTTTGCCAAGGGTATTTCTCGAGGTGTAGATAAAAGACCAGCGTTATCCGTTGTCCCATCACAGTCAAAGTGTTCCGGTGGCCGTGAGAGGTTGCTGCCTCTGATTTTTGGATTGGTTTTTTGTGTGTGCGTGCAGTTTTTTGTTGTTATCTGTGAGGTCAAACGAGAACTCTTTTTAACCATGATACAAGTTCAAAAGTGTCGGCTATTGTTGACGCTGATGGCATGCGTCGCGACGACTCTGGCCTACCCCGCCGAGGACTCTTTATTGGCGAGGGAATCTCAAGACCCTCTGTCCTTTGAAGGTTTCGATCGTGTTTATAAGTTCTTGGACAGCTGCGGCGAGAAGGATGTGTCGTTATGTCTCAAGATGCGCGCTCTTACGTTCGTCGACCGGGCTCTCAGGAGGTCCGATGCCTTGGAGATCTTGGATGGCGTGTCCTTGGTTCAAGCTCAAGGGAAAGGAGAGGACGTGTCCAGGGAGGTGAACGGGAGGGCGCTATCGGAGGCGGAGCTGGACGCTAGCCTCCCCAAGGACGCCGAAGAGCGCGACGCGCAGGTGGAGACGCTCTTGGTTGATCGGGTGGCGAGGTTCCTCCAGAGTCACACCTTGCAGTTGAAGGTCCCGGACTCCGCCATCACGGAGGTCAGGAAGTCTCTCGATGAAGGTGAGATTGGGTTCATCAGAACTAAGACGGTTTCCGTCAACTAATCTAGTGAAGCTCTGTCTTTATTACTAGCCCAATAGCGCTATAGGCCTACATTGGTGGGAAAGGAAGGATAAATATAGACTTTAGATAAAATGCACCCGCGTTTGGTTAGAAGGTGGGTTAACAACGATTGAACGAAGAAAGTACTTCAACCCACCCAGCTGGGATTCAAACCTCGACTTTCTTCTCTTTGGAAACCTTAACTAAGTGAGACTAACGCCTTTTTTTTTAGCGTTTCCATTAGTGCACATTTATAATAAAGTAGTATAAACAATGCGTCACTAGGACATAAAATCAAAATAGCTTTGGCCTCAATCCAAATCGGCAGATCTGAACTAAACATTCTATTATTTACTTTTTTTCATGAGAGCACAGAGAGAGGGCCTCTATCAATAATCTATTAGAGGAATAATTTAAAGATGATAAATATTTTTGATAACTACTACTAGGCATCTATTATTTATACCTATTTAAGAAACTAGTAATAATATAGTCAATTGTCTCAAAAATAAACTTTCACGATGGGTGTTGTTTTATTCTGTGTGTGGTTTAGTTTTATCTCTCACTATTATCACACAGCTATATTTTCTATCATACATGATGCACATATTGATTTATATTTAAACACATGTCACCGTGTACGTGAGCACTGCCCGGCCTAAATTAAATGAAAAGCACACAAAAGATTCTGTACAACGCCAAAATGTGTTCACAACTTACTATTATTCGCAATCGACGAGGCCTTGAACTTAACCTATGACAGGAGGAAGCCTATGAACCGGTTTTATGTAGATGGTTTTTATCAACTTTTTCTCAGAAATAATTATTCAATGATTGTTGTTTACGTATTAGATAAAACTACACTTTCATTCTCGTACAACCTTTCTGCCAAAAGATGTCTTTACTGCTCTCTTTAAAGAAAGTAATTTGTTTTAACTCCTTCCATTCGTTAACATAAGTGTGATAATTACCATTAACTGTTTATAGAATATCACATTTGATATTTTATTAAAAAAAGAGCTCCACGAAGTAATATCAACATTTCTAGATTTAAATTTAGGGTCAATTCTAAGTAAGGTGACCTGGCGGTCTAGGGGGTAAGGTGTCAGACTTCTATTCTGGCGGCCGGGGCTCAATCCTCGGTCCCGGCAAATATTTATCTGATTACCAAACCCTTCCTTCACCTCTGACAAGACATCTTGTGAATATGGGGAATGCAAGGCCTCCACCGTGGTTCGGATTCCACGTTAAACTGTAGGTCCTCCATTTCATCTCACAATCACCCTACCATTACACATTAGCGTAAGTGCGTATAACCCGAACGGTTAGTAAGACGCGGTGTTAATAATAATAATAATAATTCTAAGTAAGATATCTTATATTAAAACATTTTCTATTTCCTACTCCTATATTTATGGCACACCACTACAGAGCTCTTGGTTGAATATTAGGTTAAATTATGGCAAACAGCCTAAATAATGAAATACAAAATTGAAATATTCAATTGGTAAATTAAATTATCCATATTTGCTTTCAATCCTGATAAACTATCTGCTTACAAATTTTATTATATTGTCCATAAGATAAAGTTTCTGATGAATATACCAAGTGGCCAAGCCTACTATGAAAAGAGTGACCAGTTCTCTTTCTATCAAGAGGTTAAGTCACTTTTAAAATTTTAGCTAGCCCGCTTTATAAAAAGTGATCAATTTATCTATAACTAGCACCCTCTCTGCAGTGTGTGGTAAAATTCTCTCTCCTCAAATACTATCAAACCGTGTCTCTAATAAAGTGATCTCTGTGATTAGTATCCCACGCGCTCAAGGCCAACATAATAGAGTACTTATTATAGTAATTAACAGCCAGAATGATACCACCTCACATGTCTGGATGTGTACAGATGCAGACGTACACAAGTGAAAGTATTTTCTTCTGACCACGAAGGGAAATTGTTTGTTTAATGAACCTCTAAGTGATGTTTATTAAATGCTTTGCAAAGGTAAAACCAACTCTCATCATGAACAATGCTCGTTTTTTACTCAACACAATTACTTTGTAAGATACAACATCTTGCATAATAAAAACAGAGAATAAGTCCAGACTCCTTTTCATTAAATGTTTGCTTAATCACAAAATAAAACAAAAACAATAAAATGATGACCATAAGAAATTGGAGGAAAGTATTCTGAGCTTGCTATTATGTAAATAAACGTGCGATGATTCTCAAGTTCATGGCTTATTTCATGATCAAAGGAACTACTTTCAATACCACAAATAATTCCTGTGACAAATCACGAGAAAAGTATTATTTTGGATAGTATCCCAACTGTTTTGAATCTTTTTTCCTTTTTTTACTTTACTTAACTAAAATTAAATGGTTTTTAACATTTAAAATATACAAAATGAAAGTAGTTAAATTTTCTCAAAATTAAATAGTTTATTTAAGAATTATTTTTTTAAATAATTTTGGTCCTATTTTACTTTCTTTCTGACCACAGATTACACAGTTTACGCTGATTTAAATAATTCGACTAGGAATATGAATATTTTGGTATCTTTCTTATTAGGGGCTTATAAAACTTTCATGAAAATTATTATTATTAGCGCTGCGTCTTACTACCCATTCGGGTTATACGCACTTACGCTAATGTGAAATGGTAGGATGATTGTGAGATTAAATGGAGGACCTACAGTTTAACGTGGAGTCCGAACCACGGTGTGAGGCCTGGCATTCCCCACATTCACAAGATGTCTTGTCAGAGGTGAAGGAAGGGTTTGGTAATCAGATAAATCTATTCCGGGGCCGAGGATTGAACCCCGGCCGCCAGCACAGAAGTCTGACACCTTACCCCTATACCGCCAGGTCATCTAAATGAAAATAATAATTTACAAAAATACATCCGCGGTTATACTTGGGTTCTATTAAAGAAGGCTTGGGTTTGATTCATCCCTATTCTGACTGTAAAGCGTCAACTAACTGATATAAGATACTGGTCTCAACTATCGAGAGGAACATTTAATATTTGTTTAAATTTTCGCTAGCTTCTTTTCTTTAGTTAATATACAGAGTGTATCGATTTATGTGGGAATTAACTGGGGTGAGGAGAATAGACCTTAAGTCCTTACGAATATATGTTGTTTTTTTTCGAGTTTTACAAAGATAGTTTTGAGGTCTCATATTCACACAACTGTATATTCCCATATAATTACATTTATCCTGTATAATAGTCCAATATTTATTATTGGGTTTGTCATATAAATGGACTGTTTTTAGTAACGCTGATAATAATATGATTTAAGAATCTAAATAAAGTTATATTGTAGCAAGACACTCTCTTATATCATTCACTTTAAATAATATCTTTCGAGCAGAAAAATATGTTAAATAAATTAAAATTTAAAAATAATAGTATTTTAAACTGTCTTGGAAACATTTTGTTTTTGATACACAAATTGTGTAGCCTAAAAATAATATGATTTTTAAAATTATACCTACATCGGTCAAATAAAATATGTTATTAAACTGAGCATAAATATTGATATTATATTATCTGTTTTCTAGAATTTGATGTGTTTAAATAGGTATAGAAAATTTCATCTTTTGAATTAAGTTTTATAATAAGTAGATGTTGTAGTGGTTGCGCTAAAACAAGATAGCATATATATTTTATATGTTAGTTTCAAAAATTATGAATTAATCTAATTATATATACCACTCACAATAAGCTATGAAATATTTTAGATACTTAAAACTCCTTAATAATTCTCTTAATATTTATAAGTATAACGTTTACTTTATGTTATTAGATATGGATAAATTAATTCTTCTATTTTATTTAATGTTGTTTTTACACTAATATAAATGTTAATATCTAATTTAATAAAATACTTAAATCTTATAAATCTCTTGAACAAGTGAAATCGCATAAGATTTATCTCAGTAAAAAAAAATTACCTACATTTTCTACAACATTCAAGCAAAAAATAGTCCAGTATAAGGTTTCTCATTAACAGTTTGTAAAATGAATTTGGTCAGTTTCATAAGCGTATAGGAAACCAATTTTTATTTGGGTAGATAAAATGTAGTCAAATTATTTTTTGATGCCAAAATTTTGAAAAAAATGTCATCATTACATTTATTATTAAAATTATTTTCATTATTCACAATTACAAATATGGCATGAGCCCTGAACCAGATTAATGCTACTTTTGTGACAGATATGTAATTGATACACTTCCGACTGACAATTTAGAACGCAACGACACACATTCTTGCTGTGAGATAATGATGCATATTATGCAGATGAGAGTCATTAGGATAGCTGGATACTAACTGACGAATCAGAACATGGCCTAAGGTGTTCTATTACCCGTTAATCACTCAAAGAGGGACACAACTTGTAGAGTGACCCCGATACGTGCTCTCTCAAAGAAGCCACTCCTTGGTCACAAGTTGCCAGTTTTTTCAACAGGAGGGGGACAACTTTCTTCACATAACCAGTTTCCTTTAATCTGATATCCTTCCTTTTTTATTATTTATCTTCCTCCATTATATTTCTCTTCGTTAAAAGAAATACTAGACAAGTCAAGTTAATGGAGTCTATGGTCTATTATAGACTAGGTCATGAATGTTCTAAGACCACGATACCGTAATGACTCGTTACATAGCCTCAACTTACTGTCTCATATAAAATAATTCTAAAGTAAAAAACTATACGTTACGTTACTATACGTTATGTATGATGCAGTATTATCTATTGTAAGATATTCTACACGCAAGCTTTCAGCCCACTCTTCCTTTTACTCGTACCGCTGGATACCTGGTATAGTAATTCAGGATCAGAGCCAATAAGATTGCCTGTGACTAGGAGGCTGAGGTTCGATCCTTGATCGGATGCACTGAGGATAGTGTCAAGTATGTGACGTCACTCATTCCATCTTCACGTTAATATAGCTTCATTTCCTGTTTACTTGTTTCCCAGTCCCCTTCACATCGTTAGAATAGGTCGTTAATGACCTTGAAACTTTACGTACTAATAGAAGAAGAATAAATAGCAAGTTTACCGTGTATCAATAAAAACTAAATATCTGCACGTCTACATCAGTCTTGGGAATGCCAGGCCTCCACCGTGGTTCGGATTCCACGTTAAACTGTAGGTCCTCCATTTCATCTCACAATCACCCTACCATTACACATTAGCGTAAGTGCGTACAACCCGAACGGGTAGTAAGACGCGGTGCTAATAATAATAATAATAATAATAATACATCAGTCTTATGACTTGTAGGAAAGTGCAAACTCCCCCATATTGTAACAGTTTAGTCGTGAATCCAGACTTCTTCCTCGGACAAATGACTCAGGGGAACCACCTTGTTAAATTTAGAGAAAAGTTCAACTTTCCGTGGTTAAACAACCAGGAAACATCCTTACTATGTCCCTCTAGATGTTGACCCTTGACCTCCCCGTCACCGGTAGACCCCACTAGAGCGTGGTACTTGGTCCGCGTGGTTAAAGTTGCAGCTGACGTTATGATGTCAGCCTAAAGGGGTTGTTTTGTTGAATCCTAGGTGCACGTATTTTGTAAATATCTGCACTGTGTAATCCTAGCTCTTTGGACCCATACTTCTCTCACTGGTGGCTGAGAGCTCTGAGGCTTACTAACCACCTTTTAGACAAATTGTAGGTCAACATATATCAGACACGTGATAACGTCTGTAAATCAGGGAACAACTAAACCAAATATCCAAGTTTCAATCCAATTTTCAGCACAAACTTTTCAAATGTATCAGACTACAACCTGGCTGAACCCTTGAGTGGATATAGCTGTGAAATATATCCTGTTTTACAGTTTGTTTAAACATTCTGATACCTGCTTCGGTGGTCTAAGGCCTCACTCTCGCAATAGACTAGATTGTCGGTGAGAGGAAGATCGGGGTTCGAATCCCTGTTGTGTATAATGAGGATGAGTTTATATCTGTTTTTTAAATCTCTCGCTATTCAAATGCGGGTAAACTTCCTCTAAATGTGACCTTCCTCATCCTAAACTCCTCAGCGTGGTGCCAGAATGGTCAGTAAGACGCGGTGATAAATACCAATTAAAATATGTCTGAACTTGTTTACTTCCAGCTCGCGGCAAGAAGAAGAAGCTGAAGATGCTCCTTCCTCTCCTCCTGCTCCTCAAGTTGAAGGCGGCAGCCCTGATCCCTCTGGCCCTTGGCGGTCTGGCCCTTCTAGCCCTGAAGGCTCTCGTGGTCGGCAAGCTGGCCCTGGTGTTGGCGGCCATCATCGGCCTCCAGAAGCTGCTGGGCAACCGACAGAGCTCGCAGACCTACGAGGTGGTGGCCCACCCCACCTACTCGCAGTCTCACGTCAGTTCGTTCGACGAGCACGGCGGAGGTCACGGTCACTACGGCAGGTCCATGCCCGACCCTCAAGAGCTCGCCTACAACGCCTACGTCGATAACAAACAGGAGTGAAGGATGTCCTGACAAATATAGACACTTGTGTGTGTTGAGATGCTCTCTCGCGTCTTGAGGCCGAGTGGGCGAGGCGTACTAATATTGCAAACTGAAATAACACACTTGTTCGAATCAAAGACGAGTAACGGGACAACTTCTACCCATAATTCACTCTTGAATATGTATCAAACTAAGAGACAAACCAGTCAAATCGTTTCCCACTAACTTCAGCTTATTATTGGTCACAAGTGAATGAACACATCTTTATACAATTTTTGATCTTTGAGACCTACTGTGAATGTGAATCGAGACGTTCGTGACTCGGTTAAGATATTAGTAACTAAACGATACCTTTATAAATCAAAATACATTCACATTAACTCTATTCGTCACGATGTAGAGCAATTGAATTCGTACTTGACGAGAAAACTTATTTACGACTGACATTGTGTGTATGATTTATTTTGTATTTTTAAAGAGTGAGGATTACTTGAGACAAAACGGACGAAATGCTCAATACTTTTACTTATATGGACATTCTGTGATAATTGATTACTATGTTGAGATATAAATCATTCACCAAAGAGTTACACTGGAATATAATTCGAAAAAAACAAATCCTCATTAGGTGAGTTTTGAAACATTTTATCATGGCTATTTAATTGGTCTTGTTATCTGCAATTTATCTACAACACTAAAACTGTCGAAAATACTAACACTTCTTGGAGATTTTCTGCGCATCTTACTGCCCATCTTGGCTACGTGCGTATTCGTAATACCAGGCCACAAAGATGGAAGGTATAGATTCACAAACCAGACTAGACGAGATCTACACCTTTATGCGCGTGCCCACCGATTCAGGTCTGGATTCGTCAAACACGAGCGTTTACCCCCATTAATTTTTAAATTATATTAATACTAATTATCGTTTTAGTTGCCCGTATTAATCCTTTCCCCATAATAAACGGTCACCGCTATAATTTAGACCAGAAACTCTAAACGAGTGTAGGATATCAGGATGTTAGAGCCCACTTTCCGGATCCGGTCTCGGCCAGGCAGTGGTTGACGCCACTTTACGTCACTTGTAGTCCTGAACTTGACCTGGTTGTCAGGGGGACGAGTGGTTAGTCTGCTCTTGGTGTCCTACTACCACTTCAACTACTGGAAAAACAACTCTAGCCACAACAGGTTAACGGGACGTAATGAAAAACTAAACCAAACGAGGTCGACAATAACAAACTACTTATTTATAATAATGCCTCAATTAGTAATATGTTACTTCTTCTTGTTGATAATGTTATTATTTTGTATTATTAAGTAGATTTTTATAAATAAATAATTTAATAATTTATAATTTATAAATAAATGAAAATAAAATATGTTTTTTAAAAAAAATACTGTTGTTTTAATCTACCCTGATTATTTGTACGCGTTCTGTTACTCCATCAAATTTATTACGTTGTACTATTACCTAATTAATATGTATTTTAATTATTAATACGAAATTTATTAGTAACAAATGTTTAGAAATATTTCTGAACATAAATCTATTCTAAAATATCACTAAATTTAAAAACCACACAATTAACTTAATTATCCCTAATTAATAACCGACAATGTACTACTACAATTTGTATCAGACTCCTCAAGCTGATATTCTGGCAAACTACAGTAGCCCCATGGCTTCTTTGGTGCTGACTGACAGCTCACAGATGACTTCGGACAGTCATTATTTAGGTATATACCTAAATTTTGACTCTCAGAAGTGACAGCTGCTAAACACATGTTTTTGCAGATCATTTGGTTCGGCGTAGGGATACATAATTTGGTCTGGTAGCTTTTCAAAGCTTTTAGCTGTCAGCTGTGAGCTGTCAGTCAGCACCAAAGAAGCCATGGGGCTAGTGTACTCCCGTAACAATACAACCAACTATACTATATAGATACATGAGTCAGTTTGCTGAATCTTGGTACTGTTTTGGTGTTGAATTACTGGCTGGTATTCAGTCTTCTTTATGCTGAAAAAACAAGTTCACTAAAACATTCAGAAGATGGAAAAACATTTAAAAACATATTATTAGATATTAACTAATTATATTTAACTGTGCGTTAAAGTAAGAAAGGCCTATAGCTTGAGTTATAAATTTGATTGGTTGTTCCCAAACAAATTTAAGATTTTTAATGATTTATACATAAAAAACGGTATTTATTTATGCAATATTACCAATACGCTACAACATTTTATCTAAAATCATTTTAATGGGCTTGACGTAATTTGTAGAGGAAACAATTGAGGATCATAGGTATGGATTTTGACTAAATTTATCAAAAACCAATCCGATTTATAAAATTCAACCAGTATTAAAAAAAAGTAGGAATACACCACGATGGTACGTAAACTATACCTATAATATATAAAGCCTATTGATTCAGTTAAAATAAACAAGTTTGGGATACTCAAAACACATGTACCGATAATTTAAGTATGTTTGACAGACATGCATGGTAGGTTAAGGATTAGATAAAACTTATCAGACAATTTTAAATAAATAATTGATTGAAAAAGGAGATATATTTCCACCAGTTTATTTTATCTAACCTTAGGTTATACTATAATTGCAATGCAAGAGTGAAGGTGGGGGTTTACATTAAACGGTGCAATACAGTTATAGCTACGAGGATGGTTTATCCTGTTTTGGTAATAGTATGGAAGATGTTGCAAGAAATGGTGACATTTTACTGGAAATAAGGAAATAGGCTTAGAAGTGAAAGCTGAAAAGACTAAATAAATGATCACACACAGAACAAATATTAATGATCCATTATACTATTCTCAAAATAGACTGGACTAATTAGCGGTAAGATCGATTTCCAAATCCCGTTCGAGTGAACTTCATGTTTGGTTTTCCTTTATTATATCCCACTCCCCATGCAAATATGGGACATACTACCCATTTCTTCATCTTAAGTCACAACCTTAAGGTTTATTTGATATAATTGCTATCCATCTGGAGCTTGGAATGCGCTCAGCCTTTCATCTGTCTAGTGTTGCATACACCATCTGTTAGACGTCCCATATATTAAGACATTTCAGAGAGTGTGTTGATTCCCCGTTACCTTACACACTAAAGGTGAATGAGACAACACATCTTGCCAGGAAAGGTATTTCCAAACATCTTCCAGGGTTCTTATAATGCCAAATTCAAATTGAGACCAACGGATTTATTTCCCTTCCAAAAAAAAAAAAAAAAA
>CABFOV010007289.1:0-13952 GCA_902141375.1 Timema poppense | reverse complement strand
TTGGTAATCAGATAAGTCTGTGCCGGGACCGAGGATTGAACCCCGGCCACAAGCACAGAAGTCTAACATCCTACCCCTAGACCGCCAGGTCAGCCAAATCCTTTAATAAAATGCATCTCAGCTCAACCAAAGATAATTTTAGCCTCTTTCTTTTCACCAGAAATCATCCAAGGCGAGTCTCTAAAAACAAGTACACAATGTTAATTGTCATGTCAAACTCTCCTAAGATACCCATTTGAAACCGAATCGTTTAAGACAATTGTAGAATTTAAAGTTTTTGTAAAGTTAGTAATCATTATAATACCCAATAAACAAATTGTACCCATAAATTAATTATACAGGGTTATTGGTCATAAAATACAATTCTAAGATTTACATTTTAAACAAAACGTAAACTCTATTTTTGAAATATATCGAGCATTAGAAAATAAGTCATCACTAAACTAACCATAAGCAAATTTTTGCTCAAAAACTAATTTTAAACAAATCCTAGATTTGCATTTCAAACAAAACCGTTATAGCCATTTAAAAAAATTGTGATTAAAAAAATATCATTCATCACTAAAATTTTATTTATTTGAAGGGTAATAACAAAATAAAAAAATTCATGAAGTAAAATCCTATAAAGTCTAAATATCAAGTTTGAACAAATTTCATCCAACCATTTTGTATCCGTGGCCGGTAACAGACAGACAGACGGACAGACAGCTAAACCAATAAATAGATATACATGGGGATAAACATAATTATGGTAAACTCCACATTTTGGAAGTCAGGTCCACATTTATCAAAAGGATTCATCATAAAGATGATCTCGATCTTTCTCACGATTACAATACTTTCTAGAGAGATGATAAAATAAAAATGCTATGTAGAATTTACTACACATACCAGATACCATAATATAATATTTTTACGATTATATACATTTAATACATTATCCAAAACCAGTTTAAAGTTTTAAATATTTATATTATGTAAGCTTTAATTACAGCATTAAGTTAGTGTGTTAGTGTTTGTGTAAATTATATATTTAATTAGCTATAACAAATATTAAATCTTAAGTATTTAAGTACAGCACGACACATATAGCCCATCAAGGGGAGAAGTGTTGACAAGTGACAGCTAGTAAAAGATAACAGATCTTCTCTCATGTCCATACTCACATCATTTGATCTGCAAAACAATAATATGATGATTTGTTGTTACGTTTTGAAATGAGAACTTTCACAACAAAATATTTGTTTTTAATCATTAACCATTTTTACATCTTTAGTTAAGTGTGAGCTACCATAGATCCAATCCATAATTGACTTTAGATAGTATATAATAAAATATATATCTCTCCCTGTTTAATAAAAAAATCCAAGACATTAAACAGATTTAAAAATACACCTTGAGATGTAGGCAGCACATCGTACGTAGGAGCAAGGTGTTGAAAACTGTTCAGGATCTCTATGGGTTGAATGTGTGGTAAGTTATACGACTAATATAGCTTATAAAAGGAAAAAATGATAGTTTCCTTGAATAATTATACATTATAATTGCCATAGCTATAATGAATCTGGCAATAATGCCATACATTCAGAGAACC
Organism: Timema poppense; assembly: GCA_902141375.1. NCBI lineage: Eukaryota > Metazoa > Arthropoda > Insecta > Phasmatodea > Timematidae > Timema > Timema poppense. The sequence continues at coordinate 12,358 of CABFOV010007289.1, read as the reverse complement.
ATCTATTTCTCATTACAATATATGCAAGTTATTATAGCGTTTTAAATAATTATTCTTATTTTTATAACCATAGTTTCTAGTTTAATTATGTTCTTGATTATTTATTTGATATTTAATTTTTATTTTTATTTTTGAAATATTATAAAAATTGATTCTCTTATTTGAAAGAACATAAAACGTAGAGTAATCTGCTTAAATAATTTAACCCGTTAACTCTTTCATTCTCTGGTTTTATATGTTTAACTTGGAGAACATTTATATGTTAGTGGCCCTCCAATATATCGCTTTCTAGCTCATAGCTTACTCAATTTACATATGTCTGGGAAGTATTACCAATTTGAGTTGTGGTTTTCACTGTTGATTAAAACTCGGCACCGCACTTACAATAGAACACGAACATCTCGTACCTCAACTGTTCTCTCTTTGTCTCTCTCTCTCTCTCTCCGAAGACAAGATCATGTTTATTTAATCTAAAATCTTGAAACTATTGGCCAGATCTCGACCAGGTTTGTTGCATATCATATATGGCACATTAACAAACCACAGCCTTCTAGCCAACTAACTAAAATTAAAAAGTACTTAAGGGTGGCCCACGGAAAAGTAGCCCGCCTCCTATATCCAGCAGGCGCCTCACTCTCAATTGGAAGAGGTCAATCCCCCTCCACATGAACAATGAGCAAGTGAACTGCTTGTCTAAAGCTTTATTGACTTATTTATTATTATTATTATTAGCACCACGTCTTACTACCCGTTCGGGTTATACGCACTTACGCTAATGTGTAATGGTAGGGTGATTGTTAGATGAAATGAAGGACCTACAGTTTAACGTGGAATCCGAACCACGGTGGAGGCCTGGCATTCCCCACATTCACAAGATGTATTGTCAGAGGTGAAGGAAGGGTTTGGTAATCAGATAAATCTATGCCGGGACCAAGGATTGAACCCCGGTATGGACTTCTTCATGTCACAATATGGGTGGTAGGGGATTGACCTCCTCCAATTGCGAGTGAGGCGAATAATGGATATAAGAGGCGGGCTACTTTTCCGTGGGCCACCCTGTAGTATCCCAATATCCAAATAAAGATATTTCAGTCTAGTTTAGTGATTAAGAGTAAATTAATAATTTATTCTTACCTAAGGGACCAAGATTTATTACACTCATGAAAGTATTAAGAATAAAATTTATATATAATATTTGCCAAGGATTTTTTTCAATATTTTGTAATTTTTATAAAAAGGAAATTCATTTTGTAATAACTGTATTATTTATTGTTTTTGTAAAAGATACTGAATATGTTTTACCATAAGGTATTATAATTAATTATATTTTAATATGTTGCTTACTGTTAATTTAGAATTTGTTACAAAATGGGTGAAGTTTTAAAATCAGGAAAACAAAATTAGCAATGGTAAAACAGTTCAACATTAGTTTATTTTCAAATATTTTGATTTTAAATATATATTTAATTAGTACAAATTAATATATATTTTGTAAGACATATAATTAAAAGCATAAATTTATTGGGGGATACATATAGTGGACTGAATTCATCTTAAGTAACATCTTATCTGGTATATCGGTGATAAGGAATATCAGGGTTCTAAACCCTTACGGGTCTACGGAGGAATATTTTTCTAAAAATATACACAAAATACAAATTCCATGTACGCCAAATCATAATAGAATACTGTTTGTTTATATTTTACATTACTCACACGTATTCAATTTTTAAGATTAAATACTAACATACGATATGGATAGTAAGAAGCCTTCTAGAAAAAATCTACTGACTATATTTACGGCGAAATTAATTAATACAAATTGTATTGATAAATGTTACGTTTCATTGCAGTTGTACGACCAATGACTAAACCGTAGCTCTTATTTAATGAATGGTTCCATACTTGTTTTAAATATTTAAGAAAGACCATTATATTGTAAGGATTTGTTTATTTTTATACAAATCTAATTAGATTATTTGCTTTAAGGATTTTCCAATCTATTTTAAATTTCTGTTTCTTTTTGTTTTATCATGTGGGTATTGATTGTAACATAACTAATATCTCTTTAAAATTATTCCCTTATATTTATCGTCTAGAAAATTTAAACTGTGAACGATTGTTACCTTTCATTTAATATCTACGATTAAAAATACTAATATACATTGCAAAAAAATAAAATAAATGCATATGCCTACATTCAAAAAAATAAATTATAGAGTAACTAACTTTGAAAAACGATGTTAATGTTTTATTAACTTTCCCTGCTATTCATAAATTGATCAAGGTTGAATGATATTTATCAAGAGTGATATCATAAAGCATGTAATAATAGTAACTACATACAAACGACCGTTTCATGCTCATCAACTGAAACTAGAGTTGTTTTGTTTGAAAACACAACAAAAGATTTTCCTTGTGGTCAAGATGACCGCTAGCCCATGGCCATGTTGTTAGAGAAAGTTGATTGATGTTTAGATATGGTCAGATTTACGTAAATTTGATAGTAAACTCTCTATAATAACTACACTCATTCAACAAATGATCCCATTTCAAAGTTTAATAACTAATTTAAATTTATATTAGATTTGTTTCAAGAATGCATTAAATAGTGATTAATAAAGTTTTCTTTCTTTGAACAAACCAGTTATTGATGTGTGTGTGAAGTTCCTCGACCGTTAAGACAATAAGAACGTAAACAAAGGAAATCTCCGGACTGCTCTTTCCGGTGTCGTAAAACTGCCCAAAGACCAAAGAGAACAAAACACAGAACTTTCTTCGAGATAAAATAAAAGGGAAACTTTCCGCATTAAATATGCATAAGAGTGAGAATGTCTAGTACATTGATAACTGGAGTGTAAGAAATAAAACCCGAGGGAGTTGATTAGAGTTGACCACTCCCTGGTGAGGGTTTGGACAGGACGGACGGTATTTTTGGTGGAAAATGGTCAGCTGACTTGTATTTTGATTTCTTGCTAGTATTCCTATAGCATCTACTCTACAAACTGTTACATTGTAATGGTTTATATCTGACGTATTTTTCCCGTGTTTTGTCAAATTATGGTAATATTAAATTATAATTTAACTTCGCCACTTTAACAAAAACTTTAGAAAATAAACGAAAAGGATTCTGGGAAGCTGCGATCAGTGAACCGTGTTCTTACCAATCATAAAATGCGACGTTCCTCGTCGTGGCTGTACGCGACGGTGTTTTGTTTCCTGGGGCGGTGCACCTCCGTGGTGATGCCTCCGGAGGAGGAGGACTACAGCTACAGTTTCGCCGCCTCTCTGAGGCAATGCCTGGAGGTTGGGGGCGGCGCGGCGGCGGTTATTCCTTGCCTGAGCAAAGGGGCAGTGTCTGGACTGATCGACGCTGCAGCTGAAGACAACCTGGTGTTGGCTCAGGGAATTACTTTGACAAATGAGGAGGATGATAAGTTGAGGACCTTGTTACCCATCGATAGAGACCCTACGGATTACAGGTGAGCTAGTATTTGGAAAGATTGATAAGATCACAAAGTACCTAACTTAATATTTAGTTTAAGCTACCTGAATCTATTCGCATACTTAAAGCATTACTCGGGACGTTTGCGTTATTACAATTTCAATATATATATATATATTATTAAACTTAAAGAATGGAAATAAACAAATCGTTTTGATTACATTCGCCATTAAATACTGTATAACTAATGTACGTTGTAGGATTTGTAGCCAGATTAAATTGATTTTATTACTCAGAGGTTTATTTAAATGCAAAATTGCTGTAGTTATTCTTTACCACGAGATATATTTTACTCTATATTCAGAAAGATAGAGATGAAACGTATTTAAAATTAACTATTAGCTAGTCAGGTCAAAAAATATTTTCTCTTTTTATGGTTAAAAATGATCAAATGTCATCTATGAAAACTTATATCCATATTTTATTTAACAAATAGTTTAACGTTTTGTTTATCATAATTTTAGTGACAGGAATAGGAACGAGGATAATTTCTCAGTGTAAATGCACTTACACCCTCGTTTTGAAAGAATATATAAAGCAGTTATATATATATATATATTCAGGGTGACCTGGTGGTCTAGGGGTAAGGTGTCGGACTTCTGTGCTACGGGTCCGTGGTTCAATCCTCGGTCCCGGCACAGATTTATCTGATTACCAAGCCCTTCCTTCACCTCTGACAAGACATCTTGTGAATGTGAGGAATGCCAGGCCTCCACCGTGGTTCGGATTCTACGTTAAACTGTAGGTCCTTCATTTCATCTCATAATCACCCTACCATTACACATTAGCGTTAGTGCGTATAACCCGAACGGGTAGTAAGACGCGGTGCTAATAGTATATATATATACAGCATTGTGAAAGCCATCCAAATTCCTCTGTAACATTAACAGCAGTGCTAGTCTAACGCATCATACCATGTGGTCATTGTTGAAAGCTATATTCTTATTCATATCCTCAAATAGTATATTACTATACATTGAAATAAAATTTAAAAATATTGTTTCTATTATATTATCTTGATATTTTTAATATATTAATTGTATCAGAAAATCTAGAATTGAAAATAATCTGTTTATAAAATTGAACAACTAGTAATATGAATTATTCTATTTTGATTTCAAGATAGATTACACTGAAAATTAAAACAAATTCAGTAGAACAATGTAATATATGCACAAATCTGATGTTATTAAGTTTATTATTATTATTTCGACTATATATTAAGCCCTAATACATGTGGGGTATTAATGGTGGAGATATTTTGACCATAAAGTGGTTTTAAAACTTATTTATTTCTAATTTATTTAATAAAATTAATGAATCATAGTGGTAATATAGTTAAACTTATGACACTCATGAAGAATATTGTACTGTCCCTATCCAAACCATGGCCAGCTCGTGGTTTGTTTCTAGTATTAACATGGTTGCAACAGTAGTTGGTTTTATCTTATTTAGTTTAATCTCGCTCTCTAGCGGCTGTAGACATATATTCGATCAAATGGACGAGATGAGAGAGAAGGAACAGTTTACTAGTACAGTCTGGTCAGGTCATACTTGCTTTATCTGGTAGCAATCAACTACCAGAATCTGATATGTACTGTACCTAAGCGTTTTGTAAGAGTATCCTCTTTTACTAACACATAGGATAAGAAAATAATATACATTTACATTTATTTAGAAATTAAATTATTAGATGATAATTTATATTAATGTAAATTAAATAATATTTGTCTATATATTTATAGTAATATATTGAGTGTATATATGTATATATATACATTTGTAAATATGTACACACACACACACACACACATATATATATATATATATACACACACATACAAGAGTTTGTCAAAAGATACTTATAACTCCGCGAGATGAAACCATTAATATTTTGTTCAACGAACATGCAAATATTAACATATTCACTTTTCAACTCTTCTTAACCGCAGATACAATTACATTTGATCTAAGTTTTACCTTCAAACTACCCACGTCAATGGTCGAATGGTATAAAACGTCCCTATCTTGCTGCACTAGCCTAATGATAGTAGGAGGATCGGGGTCCTGATCCAGGCTAGGTTCACTGAAATTGTTTTTCCTGAATGTTTACCCCTAAACTTCTTTGAAAATGTGGGTATAAACCTCTAAGTGATTCCCTCCTCATCCCTATCTCAGTATACTATTATAGATATGTGTAGCCTGAACAGGTATTAATACGTGGTGGTAAAATTAATATTATTTATATTTCCCATTATATTGGATATATATATATATATATATATATTTAATATGATGTAGTTCACATGATTTAAAACATATTTAGGCAGGTAAGAAAAGGTAGATTATGAACATTATAATAAAGTACATTAATATCCGAAATTTATTTTTAAATTTATTAAAAGTGTACATTCGTAACGGGAGGGGGTGTTAAGATCCAAACTCTGGACCAGTAGTCCCAGAGCAAATAGTGAAGACAAAGAAAACTATTAGTAAGGTAAGAAACCATAAATCTCCAGGTATAGATTCAATCCTAACAGTTAAAAGGGAGGCGGTGAAAAGTTATTGGTTAGTTATCATATTCTGAAAATTGAAAAATGACACCTGGACACGAGAATCGAACCCGGGACCTTTGGCTTCGATTCCCGCGTCCAGGTGTCATTTTTCAATTTTCAGAATAGGATATCTATGAGGGACTATCCCCACTAAAATGCATTAACAATAGTTTCGGCTAATTGTTTAATTATTGGTTAGTAATATGTTCCAAATGTAACCATGAGGTCATACCACAAGAATGGGAGAGCGGTAGTATAATACCTAGCTACACAGAGTGTAATAACTAACTACTAACAACATTCTGTACCATTTTATCTAAACTGATTTTAATGAGATTGACGCCAAATTCAGAAGACATAATTGAGACTCATCAATATAAATTTCGATGAAATAGATAAAAAATGACTTAGATTTTTACTAATCGGACAGTATTAGAAAACCAGTGGGGAATTCATTATAGATTATCAATAATTTAACTTATACATATATTTTATAATGTCCTAAAACTCAGTCAACAGGAATAACATGTATGAAATTTTAATGTTTGGGATACCCAATAACTTTTTAAGCTTATAAAGGTAGTTTTGACTGATACGCGAGGCCGGATACGGGTTGAATATTACCTATCAGATGCTTTCGAAATACATATTGGATTAAAACAAGTAGATGCAGTTTCCCCATTACCTTTAATCTAGATTTAGAGAATGCTCTTAGGGTGATGCCAGAGTGTAGCGAAGGGTTGACATTACGGTACAATACAGCTGTTAGGATAAACAGATTATTTAGCTTTGATAGATAATAGTCAGGAAGATGTTGTAAGAAGTGCAGACATTTTACTAGAGTCTAGTGCAGAAATAAGCTTAGAAGTGAACATTTAAAAGTCTCTCATCACAGAAAACACAAACTGGAAAAGATAATTTAGAGATTACCGTGAACAACATATCATTTGAAAGAGTTCATAAGTTTAAATATCAAGGAACACTTTTAAATAGCAATAACTATATTAAACTGTACATTAGGAGAAGAATACAATAAGGAAATTCATACAATTTCTTTGTTATCTCACCTGATTTCTAGGAATGTAGAACTCAAAATATACAAAACCACAATCTACAGGGTGTTCTCTTTGGATGTTAAACTTGGTATCTTAACCTACATGGCGAAAATAAATTTCATGCTTTCATAAACAAGGTGCATAGAGAGGTATTGGTCCAATACATGGATTAGCCTACTGGAGAGTGTAGGAGAGTGCATACAGATGAGGTACACACGCTGTACTTATCATGAGATATTGTTAGGATTGTCAAATATCCCAGATTGTGTGGACAGGACACGCAGCGTGAATGAGAGATTCTAGACCCGTGCTCAAAGTACTTACTGGCAAACCCAATGGGAGGAGAATATTGGGAAGACGTGGTCCAGATGGGAAGATAACATTAGCACGAGCGTACAGCCCAAACGGCTAGTAAGATGAAACCATAAAAAAGCAACATTAGAATGGACCTTAAAATAGTTCAATATAGGGGCAAGATGTAATGAAGTAGACTGGATAGAATTATCTCAAGATATGGATAGGTGGCATACTTCAGTAGGTGCGGCAATGAGCTTCAAGTTTCTTATGTCATAGAATAAGCAAGTAAGTATTAATAAACAGTACTACACCAGCACTAATTAGTCTAACCTGATAAAACTACAACCCAAATTTGCCGTCGTAAACTGTAATACCTGGATAGCAGGTCAAACCAACCTATAAACAATATTATTATTATTATTATTACCGCGTCTTACTACCCGTTCGGGTTATACGCACTTACGCTAATGTATAATGGTAGGGTGATTGTGAGATGAGATGGAGGACCTACAGTTTAACGTGGAATCCGAACCACGGTGGAGGCCTGGAATTCCCCACATTCACAAGATATATTGTCAGAGGTGAAGGAAGGGTTTGGTAATCAGATAAATCTGTGCCGGGACCGAGGATTGAACCCCGGCCGCCAGCACAGAAGTCTGACACCCTACCCCTAGACCACCAGGTCACCCTTATAAACAATATTATTACTTTGAACACTTCTTGATATTGAATAATTCCTCCTCTAGGTTTGTAATTTACCTTTATTGAGATATTTGGTAAATAAATACCCATCGGCACGTGGCATTATAAGCTGGTTACGTTTATCGGAGACAGGGAGGTCACAGCTCAAATCCCACCTGGGTGTTACTGGGTATATTTTTTCATAAACTACTTCCAAATCTTCTTCCGCCAAATGAGGGTACATTTAATCTAGTTTCTTCCCTCCTGAGCCAAAGCTTATTAGCGTTATCAAATGAAGACATCCCGAACGGACAATGAGACAGAAATACGCTGTGAGGTACTGTAGACTCTATAGGAATGAAGAGCCGTCACTTGTAATACGTAGCTCTTTAACAACTGGTGTCATTAATGTTGTAGCGTTGTCTAACTCTAAGTATTGAGGTCGGGGTTTGATTCACCAGGCTCCCTCTGTGGTCTAGCGGGAAGGTGGAGGGATCATATTTTTTATTAGTGGTCTATCTCACTAAATAACAATATCAATATTTATGCACTTATCACAAATTATTACTCAATTTAGTTATTTTTATCTACTTTCGATGATCGTATTAGAATTTTGTTTGATTTTTAGAACCCATTAGGGTATTAATCACTACTCTAATATGTTTAAGATTAGGATGTTGTACCCATATTTGGGTGGAGGAAAGCCGGAAAACCATTGAGGAGAAACCCCCCTCACTATACCCACCCACACCTGTTATCACCAGTCCAGTGTATTGCGAGAGTGGGTTTCAATTCGTTAATACTGGTCAGTACTCTATTAATAAAATGTGATAAATCTATAAAATCACCTCTGATGGAAACTGATTTAAGGGGTCCACCTTCTTGAAGGCATATATCTACATTGCAGTATTTAATAAGGGAGTATCAGTTCTGAATCTTCAAAAATACAAAAGTAATCATCGACTATATTAAAATTTTCTGCTATGTCTTTAAAGAAAATAACTTTATTATATTGAATAAAGCTATACATATTTTTTATTTCTTAACTATGAAGTTTTGCTTGAAACGTCGTTAAAAACTATAAACGCTGGATTATATAGTTTTATTATAATATTTAGAATGTATTTTTTGTGTTCTTTATGGATATATTGACTTGAGCCATTATTTTAAATTACAAACCTAGTTTTAAATACCGTGGAATTTCTAGATCTATTCTATTTGTCTGCGTGTACCGGTATTAATGGCCTCCTCAAAGTCATTGACTGTATTTTTCCGTGCTGTTGGTATTTTTTAGGCACTCTCCAAGGCAGACGATCCTGGTGAGTGCACCGCGCATGTGTGTGAGGATAGGTGGCAGCACTGTCCAGACAACAGTCAACAGAACAGGGAAACACATTGACACAGCTTGTTTTCTTACCATGCGTTTGGGACATAAGTTCATCTACTAAATACAGTATCTTAATTATTATTTTAGGGATTAGGAAAGTTATATTTATGGGAATTATACCCACATTTGCGTGTGGGGAGAGGGTAAAACCCCCCAGTACACCCGACCGAGATTCGAGCCACGATCTCCCCATCGTCTGCAGTCTAGTCTACTGCGAGAGTAGCGCGTCTGATCTTGCGGCCACGGAAGTGGATGACTCAGCTTGTTACTCTGCATGATATTCACTGGGATTTAGTAGATCATCACAAAAACAAGCAATATGACTTTCAAGAAATACCTACAGATATTTTTAAAAACAAGTATGACATTTTGTAGATTTAAATAAAGAAATACTATTTTTAAATCTCAATATTTCAAAATGTTGCTATTTACATAAAAGCAGGGCTAGGCCATTGTTCGTTTATTATATTGTAAATTAATATTTTTATTGAACTTTCTACATATATGACTTAAAATTATTATTATTAATAATAATAATAATAATAATTGCACCACGTCTTACTACCCGTTCAGGTTATACGCACTTACGCTAATGTGTAATGGTAGGGTGATTGTGAAATGAAATGGAGGTAAGATGTCTTGTCAGAGGTGAAGGAAGGGTTTGGTAATCAGATAAATCTGTGCTGGGACCGAGGATTGAACCCCGGATCCCAACACAGAAGTCCGACACCTTACCCCTAGATCACCAGGTCACCAATATATGACTCAAGAATGTCTACAGAAAATTCTGAGAACAACACAAAAAATAAATGTGGCTATGTTTAATTTTACTAGTGTTTAACCATAAAAAATGGAGACTATTAATATATTTTATAGAAAGGGTAAATAATATTTAATTTTACAAGTATAATAATCATAATATGTGAATGATTAGAAAAACATTTTAAAGTAGACTAACACAATGTAGAATATTATGTGTTGTCCTAACTTAGGTTTATTAAAAAGTTTTATTTATTTTAAACTCATTAGTTACGTTATTATACCCCCTATGTTGTTCATCATTCCCATTTCAGCCAAATGGTGATACAATTTCTTCATCACTAGCCCTTCTATATATTCTGTTTTGGATTAGAAGAAACTATTTATATGAATATTGTCACTTTTGAAAATATATAGTGTTGGTGATATCCACGTTTTCTTACGTACCCCTGTTGATCTATGATCCCGTAATGCGTCCGACAAGAATGTAAAAAGGTTTGCCTAACAGCCAGTAACAAGCTAGCAATATCTGGCACAATCTCTAATATTGGTCAAAATATTTAATGATGGAAAGAAAGATAGTGGATAAACATGAATTAATTAAGAGAATATATAGAATTTAGTCTCCTGATAACAAATTTTACACATAAAAGAGGGGAATCAAACCAAATTTAATTGAATAATTTTTGGCTAAATTTTTTTAAATCATCGCGTCTTACTACCAGTTCAGGATGCACACACATATTTTAACTGGTACTCTAATAAAGTAAAGATGAAGAAGAAATTATTTTAGAGTTAGTCTATCAGCGTTTGATTGAAAGGAGAGTGGGACACAATTTAGGAAAAATCCCCCTCAGAAGTCCCAACTGGGATTCAAACCCTGATCCTCCCGTCATTATCAGACCAGTCCAACACAAGAGTGACGCCTTAGACCAATCTGGCACTGAAGCAGATGGCTACTCTTACTCGGCATACCATCCTAGCGGAGACATCGGGCTATGTTTTGTATACACTTGTGTATAAACGTAAGAAGGTATTTATTTGAAGACAGTGGTAGTATTCATACTTAGTATATAAGTAGAGATAGCTCATTAACAGTGTGAGTCACTCTTTCACTAGATTGGTCAGAGTTTAAACCCCGAATAGGCGATCATAAATATGTAATTGTTCTATTATATTGGTTAATCATTCCATCACCAGGTGTATACACGGGTGTTTACATAAATTAACTCTACATCATTTTGTGTCCTTAAATGAGTGTTTTTTGTAAATAGCATGCATGGTTAAGAATACACATGTGCTAGATACCTGAATAAAAAGCAGAATTACCCGCTTAGGCTGCCGTATCGTTTAAGCAGGTTCAGCAAATCTATGGCACACGAATATGATTTTCTTAATACGCCAAACTGAATAAAATAATCATAAAATAAAACTTTTACCAATGTAGTCTACATTTTTTAAGTAATTAATATTAATACAGCCTTTAAGGTGCTAATTTTAAAGTTTTCAATTACTTTAATGAAATATATAATGTATAAGACACTCACTATGACAATTTGATATAGTTTACCACTTTAACATTTAGGTGTTAATACATTATCTAAAATTTTATTTGAGATATTCATTACTTTTAATTAGAAGCCTAATAAAAAGATTTGTTTTTTAAATAATCATAAGAAAAACCTTAATGAGAGTTGGTACACTAGATTAGTTCAACATTCAGATAGTCCTGAAGTAGCACACTGGTCGGGAAAGTTTCGTTAGTCCTGATGTCACTATTTCAGTTGTTGAGACCGGTGATAGATAGGAGATCTGTGTTCAAGTCCCAGTTGGATGTACTGAAGGTGTTTTTTACTAAAGGGTTATCCATTCTTCCCTTACCCAAATGTGAGTACACTTCATCTAAATTAAACCTCCATCATCCCTAACATATTATCGCAGTCATTACAAACTTATGTAGCCCGAAAGGATAATAAGACATGGTGCTTAAAAAAAGTTTCAGAAATTATAGTTTATTAAACAGAGAAACCTCAGTGCAATAAACGTCCCTTCTTTCATTCAACCAAACCTCTGTGCAATAAACGTCCCTTCTGTCATTCAACCAAACCTCTGTGCAATA
>CABFOV010007288.1:0-29381 GCA_902141375.1 Timema poppense | reverse complement strand
ACCAGCACTAACGTAGCACTAACGATTGCACTAGGTTCGGTCGTTAGTGCTTTCATGGGCGGGGCCAAGTTTATGCACCTACAACACCGTTGTGTCTCACGGTGGCATTTTCGATTGCTTGCACGATATATTTTTTTGGCGCAAGAGTAATTTCCTAAAATCCAGTCGAAGGTCAAATAGAATCTTTGCATGCAGACCTACATCAGCTAATTGATGTGTGCGTGACGTTTGTCATCATCTTCTTGCGTTTCATTCAAGGCTTTTTTTCCCTGTAATGTGTATGTAAGACTGTACATAAAAAACTTTAAAACGAAAAAAATAGATGTTCGAGAGTAATTTTATTTTGTCCCTACACCCTACTACACTTTCGGGTGTTAAGTATGTTTCTTTTCGTAAGGGTTATGAATTATTATGAGTACAAACAAGAAACCAAAAACGTTTCACTGCCATTCGGGCTGGGAAAAGGGCTACCAATCTGTATGAGTCAACATATTCAAATATGAAGGAGTTGATAAACAAATACAGAAGTAGGCTCACAGATGAATCTCTTGATAACTACATTCAAATATGAAGGAGTTGATAAACAAATACAGAAGTAGGCTCACAGATGAATCTCTTGATAACTACATTCCAATGGGAGTGACACGTTATTCACTATAAGCTATATAAAACATGGAAAAAAGTGAATGGCATGCTTCAGAATAAATTATACATCAATTAATTTTATTACTAAATTTTTTTAAAGAATACAACAATTCTTGCATTTTATAGAATCAAATAAAGTTAATTTTAGTAAAAATAATGTAGACACATTTTTATATTGTTTACATGACAATTATTCATCCAAGGGTGTCCCTGTCACAAGTCTGAATGAATCTTCCTTTGTACAAGTTACAATAATAGCCAATATGCGATGCGGAAAATTTTTATTTGGCTACCTCGCGAAACAATTTTAAATTTTAAAGTAGTTTCCACTTTTAATTAGTTTGTTGAGTTCTGCCATAGACTATACGACCACCAATGCCTAAAATAATAATCATGTTTATTTCCTCTGTGTTTATGAATGATAATTTTGCTCAAGAAGAAATATAATTGCTCTAAAATAATGTAAAAAACTATTGTACATTTTTATTGACGTAGTTAAAACAAAACATATTAACTTTAACTTAAAATAACTACCCCTTGCTTACTCTAGTTGGTAGTACAATTAACTTGCATGGTAAAATTGTGGTATAGTTTATAAGATAGAGCCATGGTCACAGACAAACATAACCCAGACCCACAATTTTCAGGTTAAATGTCTGCGCTCATTGGACGAGCTTGAGTCCTTCAACACGGGGATCGCTAGGTTCAGTCCCGAGTGACAACATCGCTACCAAGTAGGCATTTTAAAAAACAGTTCACTTTAACTTAACGATGGTGTTTTTAGAAAGCAGACAAAAACTGTCTTCTAGTGTCAACTAAACGTCTTTCACTAAGATAGGTTCAGGTAGCGGCTTACCCCCTTACCATAAACCAACCCCTCAAACGAGCTCACTCAGAATGCAAAATACAAAGAAAGCGTAGAATGTAATGGTATTTTTTTTGTTCAAGCGATTGTTTTCAAATTTTCTACTTGTAAACAATCTTCAAATATCTCTGACTGATTATACTGGCCTGAATGGTATGTGTATTGAGAGAGGGTAAGGGTGTGAATAGGTGAGTTNATCTCTCCATTTTGTAGCCTTTACAACGAACCATTTTACTCTGACTTGGAAGTGCTGTTAGACCTGAGAGCTGCAACTATCCCTCCCCAGTGCCCAAGGATTCAACCAGGCGAGGCAATACTACTATCTTTCATTGTCAATGGAGAGTAGACCTACATATTTTACCCAATTTACACAACGAACTATTTGACTGAAATGAGCTACATGCTCTCCTCTAAATTAACAAGTTCATGATATATTGTTATTGATAGTTAACTAAGTTATATTTGATAATACGAGTTTTACTCTCTTTAGCTTACACTAACTAAGTTACTAAAAATATGTAAAGAACATAAATTTATTGAAATTGTCTATCAGTTGCTTGAAATTAGGATGAATAGTCCCCCAATAGAAAATCCAAATCCATTGAACTCTGTTAGCATTGAACCTTGGCCTCCTGAGTTAAAGTGGTAAAAGAAGTACAGTAGTAGCTGAATTAAATAAATTGGAACTAGCCTAGAGAGGAGATAGAAAACCACATTATAGAGAGAAAAATCTTAAAGTCACTGGCCAGGACTAGAACCTTAGTCACAGGAGTAAATCATAGTAGAGTTGATCTAAATATGCTTACTTACTTACTCTATGGCATTGGGAACACAATAGTTCATTGCCGCACTTACATAAGTACTCTACTTATCCCTATCTTGGGCTAGTACCACCCACTCCACCTCATAACACCCTATCCCTGGATCTCCAGCTAGTTATATCCAGTACACCTCATCACACCCTATCCTCTATCTTGAGCTAGTTCTACCCACTCCCCCTCACTACACCCTATCCATATCTCCAGCTAGTTATATCCAGTCCACCTCATTACACCCTATCTCGTTCAGGTTCATTATAATGTTATCCAGCCAGGTATTCTCATTGGGTTTTCTAGCCAGTACTCTGAACAAGAGTCTAGACTCTCCCACTCGCACAATATGTCCTGCTCAGCGTTATCTACGAGACTAGTTTATCATAAAAATGTATTGTGATGAGTAAAGTTGATTTTGCTTGTACTGAATGTAATATGATAAGTACAATAAGTTTTACTGTCCGTTTGGGATATCTCCAAACAAAAGTTATTTAATGGCACAAAGCTTATGTTGTGAAAGATCATTCAACTGCGCCAGAATTTGTTTTGAGCGAGGAGAGTAAGCCTTATCAACAAAATCACAAACTTAAAACCAATACACCCGGCCAAGATTTGAACCAGAGATAAACCATCTATGTAAGAGATAAAGATCCTAATCGTATTTGATAATGCTGAGCCCGCCCTGAATTTTTTCAATATTAGTGTAGCATTTAAAGTTCTAATTTGAGAACATGTGTCTAAACGCAGATTTTTATTCATTATTGTTAAATTGTAGGCTATATAAATGGAGGTACAAATAAGCAAAACCAAATTTTTTAAAAAATTGGGGTAGATTTTTAATTAATTTTAAATTAAAATTGTGGATAGGGAATAAGTACAGTTCTTTAGCTATTATCTTTTCTCCATGATTTTTAAAATAAATGTTATTTGTTCAGTTTTAAATAGTATTTCTAATTATACAAATCTTATTTTCTTGATGAAGTTAATTTGCCACCATATTCATCTATCAATAACTTGTGCCTTTTTATGGTAATTTTAAATAATGATATCAGAAGTGTGTAATCAGTTATTTTTCTTAACAGCTCTGTCACAATACCCCCCCCCCACCCCCCACTCCTTTCGGTTTGGACGGTCGTGGTGCAGTTGTCTTGCAAAGTTTGATTATAGTTCGTGGACTGGCCCCGGCTGGCGCAAGAAGAGTGGGGAATTGCGAGGAACAGGATGATTAAATAAACCGCTCACTTGCTGGCAAGGGGGGACCAGAGTAAGGAAGAAAACTAGTTACAATATTTGCCATTCCCTTTCTATGGAAAATAAACCGTGTTTTACTTTGCAATGACTGTGTCTCAATCAGTGGGTCTCAAACCTGGGTTTTATTAAACAACAAATTCATGGTAACAGGGCCTTCCTTAATCGGTAATGTTAACCACAATATAAGAAAGTGACTTTGATGATAGGCTACCGCTAAACAACACATTCAACCACAGTGTGAGACGTCAAAGCAAGAACTTATGCAGACAGTGTCCTGGTGGACCTTTCCAGAGTGCGAGTAACCTGGCTATACAACGACTGGTCCTTGAGAAGGACTCATTCAACCACCGTGTGAGACGTAACAATAACAGCTTGTGCAGACAGTTTTCTGGTGAAAATTTCCAGGGATGAGTAACCGGGCCATAAAACACCTGGTTCTCGAGAGGGGCCCATTAAACACCAGCGTGGGACGTCCGAGCACCAGCTCATGTAGATACCACGGGTCAGGTTGGCAGCGCCTCCACTTCAATAAGGCACTTTTCCATTTTGAGAGAAAAATGGGCGTCCAACGACCAAACCAATACACTGAGCATGGGCAATTGTATACGGTCCATGGGCTTCGAATGGGCATCACATTTGCGAAACACCAGGAAACGTTTGGGCGTCAACCATCTTCCAAGGACAAACAGGCAGGCAGGTTATTTTGCAAAAATAGGGATGGATCCTGCCGCATCATTATTCATGTTAGTTTTATTGTTAATGATAGAATCATGGAAAGCCACCGGTTAGAAGTGAATGAGTACGGCTATGAGACCAGCATTAGGGTGTTGGTGCATGAGTTTACAGTATAGGGCATACAACCACCAGTTTAAAAAATTGTGTCAAAAGAAAAAAGTGGGGAAAATGTAATTGGTCAATCCGGGCAGATGCCAATCGATAAAGCTAGAAATACTCACGATATAAAAAATAATCTACTTTTTCGGTTGGTAGTGGAATCGAAAGTCCCTTCCTTATCTCAAATGAGGATATTTTCAACTAAATTCAAACACTTCTAACAGCTGCTAGGTCAAATAGGAACAGTCGCGTCTTCGAATAGACCCCCCCGAAGGGTTTCCCAGCTACACTGTCCGTAGGCTCTGTGGCCCTTCACAGTTTGACCACTGATACCCATTGAGACCGGAAACTTTTCGCCAGATATGGAGCAAAGTCAAAGAGTGTTATTCCGGATACTCAGGCACCCGAAAAACTAGCACCAGCCCTTCCATGCCGGCCTGCCTTGGATTACTTGAGAAAAAAAACCTCTACTGGGACCGGATGGAGGGAGGATTTGGCTCCTCCTAGCGATCACCCAATCACGAGGAAGTCAGGAGCTCAACCTCCGAACAGTCATCTCCTTAGACCTTCATTAATCTGCCCCAGGACCATTATTGAGACCAACTGCCCGGAGTTTCCCAGCGGGGACCTCAAGGAGGTGCCCTGACCAGCTATCCTCTCGACACGGGCACGCACTGCCAACCGCTTAGTGAATGTCTAGGAGCCCTTCTCCTCATACACAGATTACCTTATACGGGTCTTAGCTATGTTGGACTCCAGCGAGGTCAAATAGGAACAAATTCCACAGGCAGTTATGAATTCGTACTCAAATGCACGAGATTACTCCCACGAGCAGAATCAATGATAGGGAATATTATCGACGCCAAAAAGTTATGGGATCTTGTAATTCAAAGGAGAGGATGTTTGACTTCCCAAATTTGGAAAAAAGAGGTGGGCCACACTTAGGCAAAATGTTAGGCAACCAGGCAGGCCCCTTCGCAGGCTCCATCTGGTTTGAGGGTGAGGCTACCCTTTGAAAGAAATTGTGTAGGTATTCAGGCCGTAGAATTAGAAGGAAAATATTATTTATCGGCCCATCAGAGCTCAATCTCATTAGAAAATTGAACCTTGAATTTCAAAAACGGTAAGATCCTTTAGAGTTTTTAAAACGATTAACAGAAAAAAAGACGACTTATTAGCTAACCAACAAGGAAATCTTTACTACGCTGCCAGAATTGTTTGAAGGGAGTCTTAGGGATTGGTTTGTATACCATTCCAGTCTGGCAGGACTGTAGTGTTTTTCTGGGCAGTTTAAAGCTTAGCTTATTCCCTGTAGAATAATCTGAGGGATTAGAAGATTAGTTTAGAAACGGTAAACAAAAACCCCGAGAAACTATCACCTAATATATTATAAGAATATAGACCAAAATAGGCGTAATGGAGAAAATTCTTCATACGGGGAAACCCAAGAGACTATTTTACAACTTAAGACCAGAGGTAAAATTACAGATCCCTCTAGAATTCGTGAAGTAAGTAGAAGAGATACAGAAAAAGACCATACATTATGAAAGAGTGTTAATTTATATGTGTGGCAGAACAGTCAGGAAAATCGACCTAAATATGATGATAGTAATCAGATGCAACAATCGTTTGTCCAACATACCACACCCAAATTCCAGGTCCAGTCAAGTCAGAGACCCCGGGGACTTGTTTCCCATGAGAATTCCCAGTGGCTAGAGGAACAGATAGACAGAGTTGTTTTACTAGACAAAGGAAATGTTTTATTTATAAGCCATCAAAGTATTTAATAGGAAAATGTCCGAACCATGAGGTGTGGGGGTTAAAGAGTGGAACGTAACCAACATAATTTTATTCCCAAAAATTTTTTCAGTAAAATAGAATCCACCTCATTTAATAAACAACGGGAAACGTGTAAAATGATATGTGAAACCGCTGATGGAATTTTACTTTGCGTAAATTTCAAGGTTAAACCGTCGGTTAAGATAGATAATCTGTCATGGTCCTCAACCGTTCTCACTAAGCACTCAGCATACTAAAACGTATGTTTCACGTACGCTCAAGAAACCAGCCACAGGGAAAAGGTTGCGACACAAAGAATAAAATAACGTTTGTAACCAGGGAACTTTATTTGTCCTACTCTCAAATATGCCAAGCCCAGGTATGCTTACCAAGCTAACTTAGCATTAATAAAAATGAGCATTCGACAAATAACGTTGAGTGAGTTAGAGTATTGCTAAATATTAATGCAAAGCAAATAACATAGAATCAACATAGGCCTCAAGGCCAATTTATTCTAAGATGATAAAATAAGCTCCAGAAAGGAAAACAATATAAACTTTAGAGATAGCGAACAGTTTGCAATATTAGACAGAATCCATTATACAAGTCAAGAAGTAGTGTGTATATATATATATATATATATATATGTCTACTAAACAATATTCAAAAATAGCGATATCATCACATTTAACAACATTTAACATACTTTTATAACATAACTAGAGGAGATATGCTTGTATCTAGCGCTACACCTAATGTTAATCAAAATATCTAAAGTATTTCCCAATAACATTAAATATAAAAAATTATGATAAAAAATATAACTAACGCATGGACTAAATTAAAGTGCACGATAGTGCTCAAAGATCAAGTAAAACAAAATTGACTTGAAAAATAATCATCCCAAATCGGATTCAAAAGGTTTTAAGACCAAAAAATGTTATTACCCACAACAAATATCAATAGAAATTAAATTTAATAAAAAAAAGTAAGTATATATATATATATGTCCATCCAAAAAATGACCAATTTAAATCCCTACATTATTTTAACTAAATTTAACCAAATCCTAGTTTTCAATTAAAAAAAACATCTCCGAAATAACTATAACTTACATTTAGGTAAGTTCATGATTGCTATTAGCATCAAGGCGTGATTGATTCGTTCTGGGTACTTGCTTATATTTAATTTGGAACAGCGGGGAAAAAATGGTAGGGAGGTATTTCATGTCTAATGAAGTCTAATGAAGTCTAATGAAGCGTGATTCTCTCATCGACGCTTGCGCACAACTTTGAGAGGATGACTATGAGCGGGTAGGGAGAGATACGTGATAGCACAGGGCACCTCTTTCCCCAAGTCTTAGCGCCAGTGCAGCGTCCACAACTCGGGGTCAAGCGAGCTGGATCACATGGCACTCTGCCTATTCATTCTTGTTTTCTCGTCTAACTTGAACGATGAACAGTGTTCTGTGTTGATGTGCGTGAAGGATCCATACAAGGTGCTGGTTTCCCAGTAAAATGGGTTAAGTGTGTATACACATTTTTAGGTGGTGGAGGTTGGTGGCGAAGATATTTTGTAGCCACGGTACAGCCAATATAGTTTTGGGTAGCTCCCAAATTTAGTGTGTAGATAGTAATGGGGAGAGTCTACTTGAATAAGCCTAGAATGCCAATTATCCTATGTGAAAACAAGATTGATTGATGTACGAAAGGTTTCGCACTTCGGTCAAACTTGAAGACCTTACTCAATCAAATTCATGTATTTTCATTATTCAATTAGAGTAAAAAGACAGGAGGTGGTCCTAACACCTGATGACTCTAAAAATGTGGTAACGGAAGAACTAGTGTGTACGAATATTCTGACGTGTGACGTAAAACTGTTGGACAAATTACCCGTTAGGTATAGGCCATATTATTTCACTTCTCCTAAATATCGGCTTTAAAGCAAAGCGTAGAGGAGCTCAAGAGTAGAGGGATTATCAGGATTTTGCGCATTTCTTACGCGTCTCCGGAATTTTTGTTATCAAAGCATAACCATTAGTATGGCTAAGTAGTGGATTACCGAAAATTGAACAATGAAGTAGCTTTTGAGGCAACTCCTCTACAAACTATAAGGTGGCCTTTCAGTATTTAGTTAAGGCGAGGGTCTATTCCTTAATAGACTTAAATCAAGCTTATTATCAAGTATCCTTTTAGTGAAGAGTATAAAGAGTGCATGGCGTTCGTCACTTTAATTGACTTGTTTTAGTATAATTTCTTGCCTTTAGGCATCTCAGTTAGTTCTCAAATGCTAAGTATACCATTAAATTACAATTTTGCAGACGTGCAGCTAAAATTTGTATACAACTATCTGGACAGTCTTGTCGTGTATTCCAAAAACTTAACGTAACAAGCAGAACACTTGGGAGAGGCTCTAACCAGGTTTCCGAAAGCTTATCTTGCTATAAATTCTCATTAGATGCAAATAGATGTATCTCAGATAGAGTATTTAGATAACATTGTTTCACATATAGGAATATAAATAAACCCGAGGAAAAACCGGGCGATTAGAGAATTCCCTGTAGCCAACACTTAAAAGAAATTATCTAGGCTTTGGGGCATAATAGATTATTTAGCCTATTCGTAAAAAACTCAATTTCTTTAAAGGTGCCTCTGTACAGGCTCAGAAGGACGAACACTGTTTTCTTATGGTCAAATGATTGTGAAAATGTGTTTCAGACGTTAAATCAAGAATCAGTGGAAGCTCTTATTTTGTAAATGGATGAATTTTTTAGAAAAAGTTCATCCTCCAAACCAATCCACCATTGACAGTTTGGGAACCATGTTGGCACAGGAAACTTAGAAGGATATTTTGCCGGTGGCCTATGCGAACTGAACTATCCTGCATATGAGTAAGAAGCATTGGCAATAATTTTTGCCACGGAAAAGCTTAGGCAGCATCTCGAGTCCAATGTTTTTGAATTGCACACGGATAGCTCCACCATTGCTTGGTAAATGCACCACCCACACCACATTGGGAAAATTTCCTGATGAATTACTCAAATTAGAGACTTTCAGTTCACTATTAATAATATTAAGGGGAAAGATAATTTAGTTGCAGATGACTTATCGAGAATGTTTGAACCCACTTTTGGGGAAGCTCTCCCTTTTTCCACTTTGGGCTACTGCTCTCCTCTTCCCAAAGTCCTATTCTTGAATCAATTACCCGAACCACTTTACTCAGGTCCGCACAGGCTGAAGATTTGGTGTTGGAGGATTTGCGTGTGCTATTAAAAACAAACAAATAGTTTCGGATCGCTTATGATTAAGGGCTATATTTTGTATGTGAAGCCCTCCCACTGGAATATTTGCGTTCCCGCCTCCTTTTGGAAAGTGTTATTTCAGTATAATCCCACGTCACAAGTGGGGGGTGCATCTTCGCATTGCTAAAACTATTCCTTCGGTTATAAAAAGGTTCTTTGGACGGGGTTGGACCGGTATCCAAGCGATCATGTTAAAACATGTGTAAATTGCTTAAGGGCTAAGCCCACGCTTAAACGCAACATGGGCATGTTTTCCTCCAAGTTGTTTAGGTCCCCCATGGAGAAGATTTTTGTCGGTTTCCTTAAACCTCTCTCCGTGTCAGTAACCGGAACCTATATGTGTTAACAGTCGTGGACGGATTCTCAAACTTTATGTGGCTTATTCCGTCAAGAAGGATATTTTGGTAACCACCATTAAATTGTAATCCCTTGTAGAATTGTTTCAGAAAATGGCAGTCAATTTATCTTTCTTAGTTTCAAAAATATTTGTTTTTATTTAGGCACAAAGCACATAACTACGATTCCCTATTGTCCAGCCCAAAATATGTGTGTGAACGTATTCACAGGAATCTGAAATCCACTTTAATTGCGTTCCTTCACTAAGTCACAGTCCAGTTAGTGGATCCTGTGAGTGGACTCCTAGTGCTTAGGAATACGTAAAACCCGAACAGTTAGTAGGACGTGGTATTAAATAATAGAGCATAGGACTCAAGTGACGTAGTTTAAAACTTACCCTGAGCAGGTCGTAGATTCACCACAATAGCGATGTAGTTCATGGTTTCCCTGCGGTAGGTTATTGGGTTTTTATTATATTTTTCAACTTCCCCTTCTTGTCTTCATTGAAGAGCTCTCGGGGTAGCTGTGTCCATTAGTAGTTCTGCTTTGACTTAGGTTGGTTGCCTGGGAAATTAGGTATTTGGTGCTTATCTTTCGATTCTCCTGCTAACACCTGACATATTTATCTAAGAAAGAAGAATTACATTTGTAGATACGTCTGTGATGACTGAGACAGTATTCATAGCCAATAGGTGTGTTAGGACTGATCCCTTACTATATGTTTCTAGTACATCCCAAAGACAAGGCCGAGCGTATTATCTGGCCACGAGCCAAGTGTGTAACGCAGTTCGGGTGGTCGGTACGCATGGAATTGGTGTGTTTGTTTAAACTGCCAGACGATGGTATCTGGGTATGAAGAGTCTTGTGCAAAACTAAACATTTAATGTAATATATATTTTTCTAAAACTGGGAACTTTTTACAATTCCATCTTAAATACTGTATGTGGGTTAATTTTGGCTGGGACAAGGTGGTCCTGATACTATGAAATTCTTATAACTACCATATTGTCGACCTATTTCGTGTGATGAGTATTATGTAAGGTAAGCGCATCCAGAGGGAGCGCACTTTCAACAAGTCACAACGGTTAGTTTCAATTTGGACGGTCCCACACGATGCACAGCTCGGTGATAGTTTTTGGACTGGGCCGGTGAGAGAAGGGTGGGAACTTGCAAGGCACCAGGGCATTTAATAAACTGCCGTTTGCTTGCAGGCAAGGCGGGACCAGACTAAGGAAACAGATATTACAATATATGTCAATCACTCTATTAAAATAAATAACCATGATTTAAGTTGCAATTACTGTGCTGCAATCAGTGGGTCTCAAGACTGAGTTTTACTAAACATTAAATCCACTATTATAAAATAGCTCCTAAGGGCTGATTTTCATTTTCAAGAAAAAATAAACATCAATATAATCACGTGAAGATACTATTTGTTTGTATAGGAAAAAAGAGATGGTATTTTTATTTGTGTTGTGATCTATGGCCAAGATTTTTCAGTAAGCATCTCCAATAAATTCATAATCATAATCTCTTGAAATAAGTGTAGTAGGTTTTATTTGAACTCTTATAATTAAAAAGTATATACAAATGAAACTTTTGATAAATCTAAAAAGTATCTCTCTCATCTTTGTTCACAGTTTCTTACTGACACTCAATTCAAAGTGCCTGTAATAAAGCAATTGCAACAAATCGTCAAATCACCTGAGCCGGTGTATTATTACATTTTTGATCAACCAGGCCCAGACCTTTATGGTAACATCATTAATATATCTGGTAAGGAAGCAATTAAAAATTTTGAGAATAGGTTAGTGAAAATAATTTATTACAATATTTTTAATCTTATTTAACTTCCTAGTCTAAGGTAAACAGAGGTAAAGGACTCTATTTGATTTATTATATTATTCCATCTATTTATATTACAACGAGAAAAGAAAACCATACTAAATATTTTTCTAGCACTCGAGAAATGTGGCTAATCTAGATGTCTTGATTGCACTGAAAAATTTGAGAACATTTTTGTTTGATTATTCCAACAAATATATGTTTTGTTATATTTAAAATAAAACTTTAATTTTCCAAATCGATTTTTTTGATTATACCTCAATAAAGGAAAGGAAGCGGTTTGAACTTGCTTTTTTCCATTATGGTGCAGCTTATATTATAGTGTCAAAGCAGAAGGAAGGCTATGATTATCAATGGGAGTTTTCTATGCTAAACTAGTTTGGTTTACTATTTTAATTAGTATCTAACATTTTTTTCTAATTTGAGAAAAGAAACAATATACAATATACATACCTAAGGTAATTAATTGTATTTATGCTCACTATCATATGGGATGCCAATGTATCTATGAATTGTATACTTTTTGCCGTCAATTCAGTCCTGGCTAGATTATTTCCTTTCTGGGAGGAGGAGAGGCAATGATCTAGCTGTAGGTTGACCACATAACGTAAGGGTCAAGGGTGATCAAACGTTAGAAGGGGATTAGAGCGTTCGGGAGAGTATAGGATAGACTCAGTGCTTGGGGTGCTGTGATATGAAGGGGACTTGGTCCCAAGGAGCATGGTGAAGGGTAAAGGGTAGGAACTTTGGCACATGGGGTTCATTAAAGTGGAAAGGGTGGAGGCCTTATTGCATGGGGATTGGTGGGGTGGGGGTAGTCACCTTGGCATATGTGCTGTGGTGAGTTGGAAGGAGTAGGGTCCTCAGCACAAATGCCACAGTGAGGTAGAAGGGGAAAACTATATATAATATATATATATTCCATGAGCTAATTGGAAAATCTAGCGTATTGTAAAGGCCCCGTTCATTTTGCATTGAGCCAGGCTAATTATAAAATAATATTGAATTTGCTTTAGATCCTGATAACTTTTAGGCTTATTATTTTAGCTTTAGGCTATAAATCAAATGATGTTTCGTTTGCTCAATTAGCCTAGTCAATTCCAGGCTTATTGTAATAAGACTTTTCAGCTGCAGGTATATTGAAAATGGTTGGAGAGAAACGTTATTAGTGTCAAAGAAGTAGCCTCCTTTCCTTTTATAAGACAGGACCCAGTTCAAGCTTGTCTTCCAACGTGCGTGTACAGTACCGTGCGCTGCCTCATTTGTTTTAACAATTAGCATGGTAAATTTTAAAAATTGCATCTTGATTTGGCTGTGTGTGGATGTTTGGATTGAAAAATTTCGATTTATATGGAGGCTCTAACTGTTGAAAATTAAAATATAAAAGCCATTGGTACCGTACTGTAAGCATCTCTCATAATGTAATTCTTATTTGAAATTAAAAATTTAATGAGAAAATAAAAGTATGTAGTAATGAGAGTGATAGCGCGACTAAACAAAACCTTGGAGCATTTCAACCATAGCAGAAGCTATTGGGGAAATTTTAGTTTTGAGAAATCCAAACAAGAATAAAAGTAATAAGAAGTATGGAATCACTATGAAATATAATACCATAATATCAAAGAAGTTGGTGAAAAGAAAGTTTTAAATAAAAATATAAACTAATTATGAAACTGTTGTGGCAATACTTACTGTTGAGGAATATATTGATTCATTGCTTCAAGATAATGTTTCCACTGAAAAATAAATTTTTCATCCCAAGACCGGATATCAAGATTTATGTATCGCTGGTAAAATGTGCATTTAGAAGAAGGCAAAGCAACACCGAAACATTGTCCTACGACCAATCCCTACAAAGGATTTTAATGTTTGCGGACAAGTTGATTTGATAGATTTTCAATAAACTCCATGTAGAGATTACAAATGCTTAATGAACTACCTAAACAAATACAATTTTGGGTTCTTCGCCCTTCGAATAAAAAATCTCGTGTTGCTGAACTTGCATAGGAATTTTTGAAGATTTTTTTTAGATTTTGGTGCACTTCATATTTTACAAAGTTACAATGGACGTCCGTTCACAGCTGGTGTGGCAGAAGAACGTTTCAAAGCATACAGTCATAGACAGACGTCCGTACACAACACTATTTGGAACAGTTGTTAAACTAGGATTAGGGTCAACTAATATTCCACCTGTCATAAACTACGGGGGAAAGATAAGAAAATCATAGTGGGAATTTGGAAGAAGTCATTTTCTATTTGCTCGCGCTGTCTGAATAAATCACTAATAAGAGAATGCTCTTCATGCATAGTTGGAAATCTCACGATTTGTGCTCAATGCATTTCAGGGAGCTCAGAAGAGCCTAGTGTACTTTTTATTTGTGAATCTTGCAAAAAAAAAAATTAAATACAACAGAAGAACTTCAAAAAATCACACAAAGACCAGAAAAGAGCGGGAGAAAAAATGACTGAAATCACTGTAAAATAACCAGAACCTTTGCAGTTAAAACTTTATTTTAATGAACGATTCAAAGGTGTTCAATAGAAATGACTTCCAGATTTCTGGCACAAATTCTTGACATCTCAAAATAGTATGTCACTGTTAGTGAATATGTGGCAAAGGAATCAACCTTTGGGGCAAGGGATGTGCCAGTTGCAAGTGTATAGTCTAACAAATTACGGTGTCATAGGAAAAAGTCTGCGTATAAGAAAGCAAAACAAATGTGCACAACAAATTGTCACAGAGATTTACCATGTGGGAATAAATAAAAACAGCTATGTGTAGAGTGTGAATTAACAATTATTAGTGAATTTCACAATACACTTGTAATGTATACGCATTTCATTTCTTTTGTAAAAGAAAGAACTATTTGTATTTTTGGGAATCAAATAGCCAAAGCTATTATTTATGCCTTTAGTGAGGATTACTCCATCTAGAGATCATATTCTTAAAATTGAAACTTGGACAATGAAATCGAACCCAGGACCGTTGGCTTAGTGCGCTATTGCTCTAACCAATGAGCTATCCAGGAATCATCCCGTGCCCAGGGTCATTCTTCTCTCATATTTTAAGACAGAGTATGAGAACAGGACCCTGGGCATGGGATGTTTCCTGGATAGCTTAGTGGTTAGAGCATTGGCGTACTTAGACAAAGGTCCCGGGCTCTATTCCCGTGTTCCGGTGTCATTTTTCAATTTTCAGAATAGGATATTTGTACATAAAATTTTTTTTTTTTTTAATAACAATGACTTCAACATTAAAGTTTTAAACTATAGACCACTTGGAAATAAGATTGGTTCAATACAACACTGTGGTCGTACTTAGTAAGCTTGTTGAGTAGAAACAATCTTATTTCTTGTAGATTTTTTAAATAATCCTTCACTATATTGGGAGTATTACAATAAGCCTAAAAAAAATCTCAAGCTGTGAAGCAAATAAAATAATATTTTCTAATAGCATGGCTCATTGTAAAATGACGATATCTATTGCAAAATGCCAGATCTTTCATTTAGCTTGCGACAAACATACACATAATATGTGAGTATTTTGCAATCCCTGTGACAAGTTTAGTGTTGGTGAACATGCGGGTGAAGAATCTACAGAACTGATGACTTAAGTCACAGTAACAGTGACATATTGGCATGCTGTAATGCTCCCTTAGGGGAATTATGAGAACAAATTATAACATGTGCCAACTAAGGTCCCACCTTGTCATTGACGGTACTTAATCACGGGATGTCGCATTTCACGTAGGTACTGAAACAAGGAGAGACATAATTATATTAGTATTGGGGGGGAAATATAAATTGGCAAACAGAATAAGAGTTTCTGGAGATACGTGCGTAGACACTACAAGACATGGGGGGATGGGTAATAGCCTTCCGCTAGCACTATTTTATACATATAGCATGACATTGGGAAGTTGTCGGCACCCACCAAGTTACCATGATGAAGCTCCCGAGCCCCTTTATAAGAGGAATGGTGGTACCTAAAAGCCGGTCGTATAAGGACTGCGCAAGCTTCCGGAAGGGTCTTTGATGGTGGGCATCTCCAAATCCCAATATAGAGTCACGTTGAGAAAGTACTAGAGTTCATTCACAATGATCCTAAGACATGGATTCCGGAATGCCTGCCACCTCCTTATATCCGTGTCCATCAGGTGGCCCCAAGAGGAACAGGCATAATCAAGAATTGACTTGAGCCATTGTACCATTTCATTCAGTTTCTCATGGACAAGGCGCTACGCGTTTTCAGCAGTGAGCCTAGGTACCCCAGCCTTTTCCTCACCTTTGTAAGCCGTTTAGTAAAGTGCAGTCTCTAGGTCAGTTTGGTGTTCGGTGTAAGTCTCAGGTACTTAGAACTGTTTGTCCATCTTATCTGTTCTCCAAACAGCCGGAGAGGAGCCGTCATGTAGTACATTTTCTTCCATGGGAAAAGCACAGTTATGCTCAACTTCGCGTTGATACTCATTCTTCAAATGGTCAACTACCCCTCTAACTCTGTCAGGTTAGTCTGGAGTCTCCTCTCCACCATATGCCCTCGCCACGACTCCACTATTGTAGCAGTGTCGTCCACATACAGTGCCAACTGAGTGTTAAGGGATTTAAGAATGTCGTTCATATACAGACTGAAAGGAGAGGACCCATGAAGGAACCTTGAGGCACTCCACCGTGGATGCTTTTGACTTGGAATGTGGCGCTCCCAAAGGTTGTGGAGAAGGTACGGTGGGAAATATAAGTTTGAACGACCTTAACTAGGTAAAAAGGAAGTCCTTGGGGAAAGAGTTTGAAGAGAAGTCCTTCGTGCTAAACACGTACAAAGGCTTTTGCCACGTCAAGGAAAACAGCACTGGTCATCCTGTTTATGTTGAATATTTTCGTGACCTGCTCGACTAGGTGGACAAGCTGGTGGGACGTCACGTGTCCAGTCTGGAATTCGAAGTGCTTGTCCACCAGCAAACCCCCCTCCCGAACATACGCTTTGTTAGTCTCGTCAGCTACAGTCTTTAAGTCTCACCATACAGTATTTCGAACACTTTGCCCAAACAGTCAAGAAAGCTGATCGGTCGGTAAGACGAAGCTAATCAGAAGGGCATAGGTCTAGAATTAAGCTCATTTTGTCTAGTTTGCCGGTGATGGGATGGTCAGGATTCAAATTCCAGATGGATGTACTGAGGGTACATTTCACGAAATAGTTTCTCACTCTCCTGCACGAAAAGGTAGTGAGGGGAGGCGAAAAAACCAAACTTAAATTGCAACTTTATTACGAACTAAAAATATGATTCGAAACAGTATCCATACACGTCAGTGTCAATCATTTATGCTCACTGAAAATAAACAATTATATAAAAGCATTTTATTTATATTATCTAAGGATCACCCTAAAGAATTTTTAGTCAGTCCCTTTATAATAACGGTGAACACATCTCGATTAAACATGTTTTTAAATCTTATTATGTGGTGTGGTTTTTAAGATTTCCCATGTAATACGAATTTAAATACTAAACAGGCGTTATCATGTGATCTCTGTAGCACAGCTATATATTGGGAATTACACAGATGGTGTTTTGTTATTTACCGTTATTTAATGGAAGTATAATACTGAAAACGACTGGGGTATCGCGGGTCGTTCACACCACACCGTCTGAGCCACGAGCATTTTAGGGATGTTGGGGCACATGGTTGGTTAAACGCGATTGAAATCTCACACTAAATAACAAGGTTTTGATTATTAACAATAAAGACAAAACATATAATAACAATTTAAACCAGTGGCGGCTCGTAGCTAAAATTAGTGGGGGTGCTGCTAACACAGGAAGCAAAACAGTCCATTTGTTACTTCACAGCCGCAAAGCCAACTTTTCCGTTAGTATCATTCAGATTTAAAGCTACAAATATATTTTTTGTTGTTGCTTTTGCCTGGATGAGATATTAGATTATCAGGTGTTGAACGACCTATTTTCTTAACTGTCACTTTCTCATGAAGAGATAGCTGTGAAAACTTAAGCTGTTGAAGTTCACTTACAATCACAGAAATTATTTCTTGGGGATGCAAGGCCATGGTTAAAGTTTTCTGTTAAATAAAAGAACTGAAAAAAATTAATCAAATAGAATATCTGGAAGCAGAATAATAATCTAATTCTACACTCTTCTATTATTATTAGCACCGCGTCTTACTACCCGTTCGGGTTATACGCATACACTCTTCTACATTTTATCACATTCAAGAATATGGTACACGGTTTTTAAGCACAACACATGTTGAGTAAAAAAGAACTTCCTTCCACCATCACACCAGAGCCTGCACTGCGAGAGCAACAGTGCTCTCTTTCTACCTGGCATTCCCGCCTTCCTCCCCACCCCCCTCCTATGTGCGCATGTGCACAACAGTCAAATACCACTACGCTGGCACTGTGAAGCACACAGTTCCATAAAACGATTTTTGTAACTTTCTCATAAACTGGGGGATGGTTACTGAAGTACTGACATTAAGCTTAAGGAATATATATTGTACTACAAAAATAAAGAAAGCATTAAAGAAAAAAGGACTCATTATATTAAATGTTATCGATAATATCAAGTTAAAATAGGGGGTTCTGCAGTTCCGCATTGCCTGAACACTAGCTGCCACTGATTTAAACAATCACATAGTTAAGTAATTAAAGTTATAATCAAGTAGGCTATGTACATTAATAAGTAAATAAATAAATAAACATTAAATAAAATTAAATCACAATGTATTGATAAAAATAGAAAACTACCTAATTAAACATATAAATATCATTCTCTTATAATGTTGTCACTACACATTCACGGTAGATATCCGCATCACCTGTGTCCTTCATGTAAGTCCTCCACTGATCACCGACACACAGCCCATACACACCATGCCGACCTGAGATCCACGAATGCTGGACACGCCAGTCCTCACCCGGACACGCTGACCCTCATCTGTGCATGTTGGTTCTCACCCTGACACGCTGGCCCTCACCTGTGCATGTTGGTTCTTCACCCTGACACGCTGGCCCTCACCTGTGCATGTTGGTTCTCACCCGGACACGCTGGCCCTCACCTGTGCATGTTGGTTCTCACCCGGACACGCTGGCCCTCACTCGAACACACTGATCCACTCATTACACTAGCCGTAGCTCAGACTGGGGTCACACTACCGACCACCAGACATATATATCTGTATAAGGCTCACAGTCATAGTCTGGACGTTTCCATTTCCAGAATTCAAAGAAAATCAGCCCAGACTCTTATGTATGCGTCACTTTCATTTCAAGTAAGCTCCCCCCTTTCCCTCTGTAAGCTCCTTGGCAGTAAGGTTGTCATAGCTACCTGATAAACCAAGATGGAGGGAGAGCTAGAGCACCGTCCTCACAGGTGGATCCTAATCTCGTTTAATATTATAAAATGTATTGTACATCATATTTCTATGGTACTTATTCGAATCCTTCCTCGTCTCGTTCAAGTCTTTTACCCTAGTTTATGGCGTTATTTTGTACTTAGTCGGATTTAGAACGTTGCCGTTAATGTTATGTGTTCATCGGGGAGTGTGGGGTTGATAAACATTTTTCAGAGTTTTTAAATGAAATGTTTTCTAAAATTATATTGATTTAATGTAAATTTGGTATATATGATGGCTATAAATTTGATAACAACTTAGGCCACTATAAATCTCAATACACAGCAGACTTACTAATAACTATATCATCTAGATCAGGCATTCTCAGCCAGTTTGCTGCGGAGGGGTTAGGAGTGACGGAAGATCGTCCAGGGGTGAAATGGTACGGCGCACCACACAGACTTTCTCTCCCCTTCATCTAAAAATGGAGACATTTACTTAAAACTAGTAAAATTTGTGAAACAAGAGTGTTGCTGAAACATGATAGAAAAGAAGAGCATCATATTCCACCAAAGAGCATAGATAAAATAATACACACTTATACAAAAACAAATTAAAAAAAAAGTAACACCTCTGTTCTTCAATGATCATAACAAACAAATCCCGATGTCCAAGACCTCAATTTTGAAAAATGTGTTTGCCAATATTGCGGAATCTATTGGGTGTATAAATATATATTTCAGCTAAAGGTTTTTTTTATTTTTAATAGTACTAAAACTTTACAACAGAAAGTTATTTCGGAACTCAAATAATTGTGGCGATATAATTAAAGTTGGAAACTTTCGTCCATTTAAAGTACCCTTAAAGTAGTTTTCATGGGAAAATGAGATACGCAATTTTGTTTATAATGTTAAACAGTGTCTAGATACAAGATTTAATTAAAATCGTTAGAGAAAATAATTTTTTCTCGTATTTACTTTTAGTAAACTACACTTAATTATAGGATTATATATCTAATTCCAAAAAATTTTAGATTGAACCTTGTAAAAATCCTAGATACCAAGTTTTATCCTGATAGATAAAGTAGTGTTGGCTCTAGATCAACTATACAGATTGACAGCATCGCTGAAACCACTATTTTTGCTTCAGGGTTTATGAAACGTCAACTTTCATCAAAATCTTGAGTTAGATTTTTTTTATCACCTACAATATTTATCTCTACGATGGGTCGGGAGGAAGTAAAAAATAACGAAACGTGGGGATTAAAGTCTTTATCAAATCGTTTGTGTTGTATTCATTAAAATTGGCCTGACCTCTTTCTTCTGCTAGATAAGGTATTTAAAAATACTTCACTTAAGACCTAAATCGAAAAACAACGTTCAGTAGACAGTATCTTTTGAAATATTAAGTTATAATATTAAATAAAAATGTATTTAATATTTGGCTCTGATTTTATTATTGTCATGGTAGCCACACTTCTCAAAAATCTGTATTTCTTGTCCTGACCAGGGTTTGAACACCGATTACTCTTAGTCAATCACAGTACAATCCCGTGCTGCGTGTATTACTGCCTGTCCGGACTATTTGCGTATTTATTTATTTGATGTATTTAACGTGAACTTTCTGAACCGAGTGATTATATCAGCATACGACAAGTTTTATGAGCGAGAACCAAAGAGTATTCCAATTTTGTTGGGACCAATGGCTTTAATTTCCCTCCAAAGGAAGTTGTGCTACGGATTTTTATCGCTCAAGAAAAATCCTTCGACCCCAGTTGAGTTTGAATCCACGAGCATCGGGTTTTGAAGCAAGCACTTTATCACAAGACCACCGTGTATTTTTACCAGCCACTAACCTCAGATTTATAAACAGGAGCCGCTACTTCTTTATCCAAGTATCTCCTCACTTGTCCTCGCGAGACTGAGTTGACCCTGTTACAGACCCACTACCTCACAGAACATTCTGGAAGCGCCGGGGATCGAGCCACGGACCTGTGGATCTATAGCCAGAAACTCTGAACACAATAACCCAGAGACGGTCTCTTATTTGTATTAGTGGTCGTAAATTAAATCAAAACTGACCCTGACCTACATTGCGTTTATTTAATTGTATTGTACAGTGCATCTGCTTAAGAGATGGTGTACAGAGGAATGTAAATAATACACAAATACAACTCCTAAATTAATTGTAAATAATACACAAACACAACTCCTAAATTAATTGTAAATAATACACAAATACAACTCCTAAATTAATTGTAAATTAATCCAGATGAGAATATGTGAATTTACATTTATATCCTTCAACCAATTTTAGGGCAGTTGCAAGAAAATAGTAACAATGGTAAAACAAAAATATGTTAAGGAAACTCTATCAGGAAACAGAAATAAATGTAGATACTCAGAGACAAATTATTGTTTTAGATACTTATACACTTTTTGTAACGGAAAAAAATAAAAGTCACTTAATTAGCTGCAAAGGGCCAATGATTTTAATCACCCTTTCCTAAATCTTCAAAGTGTTTGAGAGCCACTCCGGGCTGGTGTACGTTTCTATCCCATGCAATATTATAAGTGTATTACTATATATTTGACACGGTAAATAAAAATATGCTTATAAATAAATAAAAACACTATTTATGAAAGGGAAGTATCTTTGCTAGGACACTTCATTATGAATAATTATATACCATGCATATTAATCATATTTCCCATAATAGATGGGTATTACTCAGAATTCTCGATAGTCAATCAAATTTCTGGATCGATTCAGATCTATAGGTTCTTGTATCAGCTTAGGAAAAATTACGAGTGCATTGAATCTATCTTGAGAAGATCGATTGAAGTTTGAACGATTCTTATTTTTTTTAAAAAGGTTGATTTGATTTAAACATATCTCAAATATTAACAGGCATATTGTTTTTACAAAAAAAAAAAATATATATATTGCCATCACAGAACACGTGTATAAGTTCAGATCAATGCTTAATTTAATCAAATGTTGACATTAAAAGATGTATATTGAACCGTTGCTCTAGTTGACACCAGAGAAAGCGATTGCTAAGGCAAGGTTAATAAACATAATTGGAGACACTTGAAAACAAAATATATAAATGCACTTTAACAAATTAGTTTAATGAATAAAATGGCAGAGAAATTACAAGAACATCTTCAGAACACAAACCAATATATACTGAAACAGTCCTTAGACTAGTGCAAGTTAAATAGCCACACAGATTGTTAAGATAAACAGATACTCTCTAAACGAGAGTCTGGCGTGAAGCGCCCACTAATTAGACAGGTAGGTTAAGTTATCAAAGTTCCAATCTGTTGTCTGTCGGCTTCAGACACAGACGGGCCGGCCGTAAAAACATACAACCATTTAATAGTACAGAGTAAGTCTCAATTCAGCGTTCTAGGCCTTGTTTTGTCAAGGGCTGGCACACGACCAATTGGTCTATGCCAGAAACGTTAAACGCATGACCTGAGTAGTAAACAAGGTGGGAGACACCCAGCTCCCACTAGGGCAAAACACGTGTAAGTGAGAGTAATGCGAGCCGTGCCTGATGGGCAGAAATGACCCACAAGTTGAACACCGAAAATGGCGAGCAACACGAGTTAAATAAACCTAACTAGGTTATTTTCATTTGGCCCCGTACAACCTGAGCTTCCCCTTTACCGACTAACTGCCTCGCTGACTACAAAATGATCATACGGGCTAAGGTGTGGGAATCCTCCCAATTTAAACTGCTGGTCTTAAGGACCAAGCAGAAAAATGTGAAATACTAAATGACTTCATGTCAAGTTAACCAAGTCATAAAAGGCTAGCCTAAACAACATAGAATATTTATAATGAGAGTAGCTAATCCTCTTGACAATCTATAAAAAACAACCTAAGACTAGAACCCGGCCATAGAGCCGCCACCTACTCCCCACAGATTTGAAAGATCATGAAGACGTCATATTACTTTTGTCAGTCCGGTCAGTCCCTCGGCGTGATCGTCGTGACCACTGGTTAGGTGTAGTAGAGTTGAAGTACGGACGTCGTAGAGCGTCGACTATCCTGGTGGTGATGAATAATTGAACTCGTGTCTTTGCCTAGCGAGCCATGGAGCTTTATAGTGGTTGAACGCAAAGAATCATGGGAAGGAAAGAAGGAGGGAGAGATCCCTCTACATGGGATCTGTGATCGGATCGGTCAAGTGCAGTTTTCTTAGAACGGCGAGGGAGGGTAGCCCTTCTGATGGCGCCGGTCTTGTTCCATGATGTATCTGAGACGTGGCATGTAACACATGCAGATTTATACATTAATAGACTTGCATTTATATTAGGGTACCATATATATGTTCTTGACCAATGATTAAGTGCAGCAATTTTGGGCAGTGCAAGGCTAGATTGGTTATCCTGTTACAATTTTATTAAATTATAAATAATATGTATATGTTAACTAAGCCTACGTTCAATAATGATTAAATTACAAAGCAAGCCTTGGTACATCTTGTGGATAATACATTGTTGTAGGGTTATTTGTGACAAACTCCTTGCAATGTGGTTTAACTTTATTTCTAACAACTACGATCAGGAACGTTATCTGGTATTCATTTTATTGTAAAAATGAGGAAGGTTTTAAAAATGTTGTATTCAAACTTTGGCTTACCCAACACACACCGGGCAAAGCTGTAAGTGGCCGAGCTTATTTGGATTATTTTTTAATAATATTCATTGTTAATTTGTGGTAAGGGGAATTTTATATTGAAAATAAGGAAGAAAACTTAAATGTTACAATCAAAAGTAACGGTAACATATATTCTGTAAAAACTTGACGTCAAATGGTCAAGATGAAGTTAAATAAGTTAATAATTCTACAATAATAATTGATTGAAGATAAAAGAGTTGATATGTAAAATAATACTTTCAAACTTAGACAAGAAGAGACTATAAAGTCATATTTGGCCTGGTGATCATAAAATGACAACTAACTTATAAAATATAAAATGATTTACTGTAGTTTTATGAAAATTATGTAAGTTATAAAAATTGATATGTTTGAAATCACAAAATTATCTAAAGATATTCAATGCAAAGGTAAGGTATATGTTTAGCTAACAAAGTTATAGTTACTAGTACATAAAGTATTACAACTAGTTTTTAATTAAAACAATTATTTAAAATTTACATGTAATAACATAATATGTAACACTTTAAAATACGAAAGATAGAATTTTAGTTACTAGGGCCAAATTATAATACCACGCCCGGTGCAGGCGACTCAGAAACTTGTGAGGTTCATTTCTCGTAATATATTTGACTTAAAAAGTTTAAAACCACAATTTTGAAACTGGCACAACGTGATCTACAAGAATATGTAATAATAAATAGGGAGTCTCGTTTAAAAAAATCAACGTGACCTTAACGTCACCTTAGCAACGCCACCCAAGGTCATACGAGCCTTGCCACCTTACTTCCCCAGCAGAACCAAACAACTTTTGTTTAAAGTATTTTTTTATGCAATGCGTTGTTTTCGAGATATTTTGGTGGAAAGTTTTCAAATAAAGATCCAGTCCCCGGCTGTTAATTTATCACTGTGAAAGGGTAAACCCACATTTCACCAATAATAACTATTCCACCATACCGGAAATCAAACTCGGTACCCCTATCTCAGTAGACAGACACACTACCGACTGAGCTAAGGTGTCAGATACGTATTCGTAGTACAAAAACCAAACCAATAAAAACTTCTATTAGGACTCCACCATTTCTGTTAGAGCTTGGTGTGAAATCTATGGGATATAAATAACTTGATTGGAGTATAGCTACCGATGGAAGATCCATTCTGTTAGAGCTTGGTGTGAAATCTATGGGATATAAATAACTTGAAGGAGTATAGCTACCGATGGAAGATCCATTCTACAAACAATTTTTAATCAAGACAAATTGAGCTATACTCTTCAGCACAGTATATACCTATATTAATAATTAGCGCAACCACTTTTGTAACTAAACCACAAACGTTTTGGTTGAGAACTTGTATTTTATATTGGGTCTTTATATAAAGGTGTATTAATATGTTTTCATTATATAGTCTTATAGTTACTATCCGATGAAATGGGACTACTATAAGACTCGGAACAAATTCCAATCGCATTAATATTCGTCATAAAAATTTATATAATGTTACTGGCATGCTAAATACAACAGTTAAAATTTAACCGTATATGTTTCGCTTCTATAGAAATTCTAGAATTTTATAACCACTAATTGCCTTACCTTTTCACTTTCAGATGTGATTAGGATAATCTAAAATAGGGAGCCAATGTGTTTTTGTTTATTATTTAAAACCCGTATCACTTATTTTGATTACTTATCTGATATATTTAAAATACAATTTAGAGGTACTTTTACACAGAGGCCAATATTTTTAGATGCTTAAACGGATGATATGTCAAAGATTGACGATCAGATCTTAGAAAGGAATGTCATTAGAGCAGTGCAAAATCATTCATGTTAAAAATGTGTGTTGTAAAATGTTAAATGAATAGTCTTATATTGCTAGTAAACAAAAATCTCTTTACTACAATATCAGGTGCAGCTCATGGCTCAGAGTTGATATATCTCTTTGGATCCCCTCTTCTGATGTCTGTGAATGGAAGAAGATTTACACCCAATGAAGAACGTTTTAGTAAAATTATGAAGAAATATTGGATTGATTTTGTAAGAAAAGGGTAAGTAAAAACATGTTTCATAATATTTTTTTTTAATGTTTTACATTGTTTGATGTTTACCCCGAAAGGGAACAGTTCTATCTCACTCATTATACTATGGACATATTTTTAAGCTTACTTGATAGTGAAACTAAGCAATGCTGCTAACTTTCAGGGTAAACGTAATTTACAAAAACAATGTGTTTTTTTTAGAAAACAAATATAAATAGAATAATAATTTTAAACTTATCAAACATATTCCAGAATCTAGAGTATTATTATATTAAATACATATCTAAAGCATTTATGATGATTACTCTAATGTGGTTGGGATGAAGAAGGAAGCAGTTTA
The DNA here is from genome assembly GCA_902141375.1 of Timema poppense. Taxonomy (NCBI): domain Eukaryota; kingdom Metazoa; phylum Arthropoda; class Insecta; order Phasmatodea; family Timematidae; genus Timema; species Timema poppense. The sequence goes on along the minus strand of CABFOV010007288.1, from coordinate 3,316 downwards.
GAGGTAATCTACCCACGTTAGCATAGAAGGAGAGTGGGAAACCATTTTGGAAAAACCACCCTCAAAAGACCCGACCGGGCTAGGACCTCGATCTCTCTGTTTTAAGCAGGCCAGTCTATTATGAAAGTGACGGCTTAGACTGTTCAGCCACTAAGGCGAGTTCTTTGCTTTTAGTTAATACATTAATGCTAACGATTAAAAAGTATTTAATTTTTTTATTGGTAAATATTATTTTACTTATTAATTGAGACTACTTAAGACTACAACACTGACATTATATCAAATATTTTAGTGATATCATAAATTCTCACTAAACACTCCTCTAGTGAAATTCATCCTTATTACAGATATTAATCGTATTACATTTGTTATTACCAAACCCTTCCTTCACCTCTGACAAGACAACTTGTGAATGTGTGGAATACCAGGCCTCCACCGTGGTTCGGATCCCACGTTAAATCTGTAGGTCCTCCATTTCATCTCACAATCACCCTACCATTACACATGAGCGTAAGTGTGTATAACCCGAACGGGTAGTAAGAAGTGGTGCTAATAATAATAATAATTATTATTATCATTATCTTTAGTCAAGGAGAAAAACACCGTTTTTTGGCTGAGCTAAAAATTGTATATAATTTTTTTAAATGGTTTTTTATATGATTCAATGGTGCTGAATACAAATATGCCGGGTGTACTAATATAGCCCTTGAGAATTTTGAGATATTCAAGATGGCATCCACCATAAATGCCAGAAATTGACAAATATTAAGCTTTTCTTACTCCATTGACATTGGTGTCAATATTTATATTTTTTAGGTCATCAATTTCGGTAAAAAATGCAAAATATTTTTAAAGACCCACAGAGCAAGGTATGCAATATAATTTCCAAGATGGCCGCTTTTATGATGATAATGGTGTAATTTAGTAGCATAAGCAAGTTTAGTATCAATCACAATGTTTTTGAAATCCATGATCTAAAATTTAATCAGATGTCACTATAACAAAATTAAATTAAATTAAAGTTGAAATAAATATAGGTGGTGTTAAATATAATACAATATTTTAAAGAAGAAATTACATATACCTTTACCTATATGTGTATATTTGATTGTTTGTGAGTCTTCATCAGAGGAAAAGTCCGCATCAGCTTCTTCATCCCAAATTAGAATGACGTGTTTAAATGTGTCGGCATTTGTTTGTTCCTTCACCTTTGCAGAATTCGGTGCAGCTGATGGGTGCAACTGTGCACCCGCATCTTCCAGTGCCCATTTTCTCCGACGTGCAGCCGCAACGTATCATCTTCAAGGTACTGGAGAGTACTGTATCAGTTCTAGGTGGTAAAGTTATTGGTTCCAATCTCTTGTTTACTTAATCTTGGTGCCATCCAAACACCGTTGGGTCGATTTCAGGTGGGTGTGGCTTGTCCACCTGCTTCCATAAGATGGCTTTATAAGGAACCCACTTCACATTTTCTGCGAAGGCCTGCGTGGTAGGTGGGAGACCTCTGAGCTTTGGCATACGGACCGACGTCTTCTTTGAAGTCTTTTTTAGCCAAACATCCCTTCTTATATCTGACATAACTGGGTCAGCTGAGCTGCCGTAACAGTGTGCAATGAACTTTGTTGGCTCTTCAATCACTTCTGGGAGCAGGGATGATGCGTTGCCCAGTTTATACAGTGTATTTCCACCTCGTAGTGTTTTCTTTGCTTTCTGTTTACATCTGCCATAGAGAGTGGGCACAGTATCGTAACCAGATAGTGCATGGGTTGCCAGTAAATCTAGCAAAATGACCTTGTGCATAGACACTGTCATACCAATGTAATTGTACCTTCTTTGACATTGAGTAGGTTACATTAATACAGTACATTCCAGTTGTTGAAAGTGGTAGTGATGTATGAGAAACACCAGCGCATCTGTATCATTGCAGATAATTTTAATGGTACAGTTATCTCCAAGTTGCTTAGCTAGTATTACAACTTGTGTTATACTAATGACGTCAGGCTTTTTGTGGCTTGTAGCCATACATGGACGGACCTTTAATGAGTTTCTTATAATTTCTACTTTAGTGTCTTCTGGTCCAGTAATCACTAGTTTTTTAAAACATTCCAACATCAAGCCTTCTCTTTGTAACAGTTGAAGGATTAGGCTGATCAATTGTAACTTGTCACCTGCCTCATTAAGCATTACTTGATGTGGGGGTAGTGAGGTAGTAAGAGCTTGTTGGTGTTGTGCACTTTTCAAACCAGATCTTTCCCTTCTAGTGCTCCCTTTCATGCTGTACTCCCTGTAGCTGTCAAAAATCAAGTGGACATCATTCTCAGAAAGTATCTGAATTATGTATGACTGAAACATACCAACATAGTCCATGAGAAGGCCAGTGAACTACCCATAATATAGCACACCCATCTATTATTATTGCATCTTATTTGTTGTATCTTCTCATTGAATGTTCCACTTGCAGCATTTTTCTTAGTTTTGACTTGATTTTGGTGAACTTAATGATACCACTATCATCAAACACTGCAGTTGGTACAGAAGATAGTTAATGAAAAATTCTTCTTTGGCGTCAAGCTCTCTTGAGATACTGATACACATAGCACGGGTATACAAAAGTTTAGTCTCGATAATGCCTGTGTTGCAACTTTTTTTGCTCTCATCACTTGACATTTTGACAACAGCTGTTGATATTGGGCTATAAAAGCCAGTGGGTGGTTTTTCTTCATAAGGCCCTAAAGCCTTCTCACCAATCTCTACTGATCCGTCCACATTAACTTTTTCAGAACCTATTTTACCTGTATCAATGTTAACAATAGTGTTTGGGTGATCCTTAGATTCGAGGGGGTCTAATTTTTACTTTGTCATCTCCATCACGTCCTACTCTTGGTGGCATCACTTCCTTGTGTTTTGTTACCTCCAAGTATTTTCGTTAATCCCTCATGACATTAACATAATTTACTAGATGACTGCAACTATGAAGACTGAATGCCCATAGTTACACAGCCGAAAGATTCAATGTAACTCCAATAATACCGCCTGGTCCGTGGCCGTAGCGCGTGAATGTGCTCTCTATTAACATGTCGTCATTCCATATTCCAGGTTTATTGAACATCACGTGTTCACCCTTAAGGAGACTTTCTAGAACTTTAGTGGTAGCCTTTCCATAGTGTGCATGTACAGTAGGCCGTATCTGGCATAGTTTACATGACCTGTAACGAGAAAATATGGTAACATAAGCTCTATAGCAGGGGTTTCCAACTTGTAAGGGCTCGAGGGCCACAGTGGAAGCCTTAGGCATGATTGCGGGCCGCACTTTAAT